>SNQN01012380.1:0-16144 GCA_008642245.1 Bassia scoparia
CTTCCACTCACTTGGAACATAAACACACCACTAAAATTACAAAAACCAATAAAACACTGAAAGGTCCCATGAAGTCAATGCCCCAAACATAAAAATTCACAACAAAGCATAAAATTTTAGGCATTCATGCCCTCGAAGACATGTTCCCGATTTCTTTGACAACTATCGCAAAGAAACGACTGAAGAAACTAGGAATCACGGGTTAAACTTCCCCAGTAAAACCGCAATCTCAATACCTATAAGTAGTGCTTTTTGTCCCCAAAATGCCCTCGCAAGCATAAGATGACAAAATGAAAGTACAGGGGCATTTCTATCATCACGTATACAACACCTAATCATGATAGTCGACACAATATTTCCACAAATAGGAATTCATCCCACACGTTAGTGTCGTTGCATCACTCTTAAGCCTTATCACGCTGTGGCTTACTATAATGAGGAAAGGAAACTTGTTAGACATTAAGATAATTGACGTATTAGCATACTATGAGTAAACCGACAGTGATTGAAAATAAGTGCTCATCCAAAAACTCTTGTCGGATAGGCTCTTCCATTGGTTCTTCCCATTTGTTTCAGACATTCAAAGGCACCGCCGAATTAGTGATCGACTACTAGGTTTCACATTTCTTAATCTCTCACTCCGAAATCAAACCGCAACAGCGTGATCATCTAATTAGCCTTGCATTCGCCTCCTTCATGGTCATAAGGTGCGTAAAGTCGCTGATGATCAATTAAAAATAATGACCTCTGTACCAAGAAGATAAGAAATGAAACTTCTTTATAGAAAACACAATGGCAACATCTCTTTTTCTGTAGTGGTTCGTTGTGCCTTATTGAATCATTATACATAATGATAAACATAGGTGCACGCCCCACCTTTGATCCTAACACCGCTCCGATTGGTGTAATCATTGGCATCACATATGATCTAAACGTGAAGAGACATTTGGGGGCTGATGATTGGCGCTGTCGAGCGCTTATTCAAAGCGTTCAAAGCTTTCTTGCACCGCCATCGAACACAAAATCAACATAATAATAGTGAAAATCCTATTTTCTAACTATTAGTTTCAAAATATTTGTATAAGACTTGAAAATTATTTATTATTCGCAAAGAAGAGGTCTAGACTTTACATAGATAAATTATTTCACAAACAGTTAACTCATAGAAAACATTGTTTTGAAACAATTTAACTCCAAATTATTTCTCAACAAGCTGATTATTTATTTTCAATACCAATAACACATTTCAACTTCCCACAACTTTAGTATCCTAAGAAAATTGTTAATCACCATTCTAACATGAAATAAAAAAACCCAATTTAAAACCCTAGCTTTTATAACTCATAAATCTAAACTTTTCCTAATCGAATGAACATCTTAAAACTCATACTTTTAAATTCCTAATAGATTATACTTAAATCACTATTATTAGTATTGGGTTATGAAAAATTCAAAGTTTAAACCAGGCAAAAGAAGCAAGACAAAAACAAGAGAAGAAGAGAGAAAAAGACAAAGGAGGGGAGGAGGGCTTACCTATCGCACGGTGCAGCTCCAGGTCGATCGAACGACTGGTGACGAGGTAGCGGCACAACAGTACAAGTCCCTCCTCTCCTAATCTCTATCTCTCTTTCTCTCTCTTGTTGGTATGCGGTAAAAGAAGTAGGGAAAAAAAATAAAATAGGTTTTCCTTCGTAAACTGATTTAGGTTGTAGCTAGGTTTAGATCGATATTATTAATTATTTTATTTGAATAAGTGAATTAGATAGATTTCTATTCCTAAATATAGTTTAAATAGAGATAAAGTATTCAAATGATAAATCGCACTTATCGGATAAATCATAGTATACTTATAAGAAAAAATGATTATACATATCTTAAAATTACATGGGATCACTAGTAGAAAATCATCAAAAGCTGGGTCATTTAGGGACCAAAAGCTGCGGTTTTGAACCGCATCTTTTGGGCCTGCAGTTTTGACAAAATCCCTCAAAAGCTGCGGTTATAATAACCCCAACTTTGACATCACAAAGCTGGGGTTTTACTAAAAACCCCAACTTTCGTGAGTCAAAAGCTACGGTTTTTAGCTAAAACCACAGCTTTTGAGTAACTCAAATGCTGCAGTTTTAGTAAAAACCTCAGCTGTGTTAATTTTTTCAAAAAAAATATTACAATTAAGTACCTTATACTATACACAAATCAGGTAAAAATATACCAAATCACACCAATATAAAGTCAAATTAGACTTGAATATTCAGTAACAGAGTAAAGGAAAAAATTGTAACAAATATTTTCTAATTTACAAGCTATAGAGTCGGTTTATATCTCGATAATTATACAAGCAAGAAATCACACGTCCAACTTATCCAAGATAGTTGATACATATCAAGTTAAAAAACCTTATCAAATGAACTACTGTAGAAAATTATCAGTTTTGCAAGGAAAAGTAGAACAAAAAACTTTTTTTCAAACATATAGACATAAATTCTCAACTGCAAGGGGCTTGAAGAGATGATAATCATCTTATCCTCTACTATATATTGTTCTTAGCAATCTGAAAATACCTTCGTGCACTTCCAGATTTTCCAATGCATGGAACATCTTTGAACTTCCAGGTTTCCAATGCATTGGTTCAGGTTCAGGCTAGAAAGATGGACAAATTTAGAGAAGGATAAATTAAGATAATAGTCCAGCAGGAAGGAGAATATACCTTCTTGCATCATGAGCAGACATGACTTCATTAGATTCATTGTACAATGATATTGTTGTTGTATAAACAATGGTGCAGTTTACTCAAGAAGATAATTTTCCATTCATCATCAGAGAGCTGGAACATCTCGACATATTTCTTTCAATGAAGAGCTGAAACTAAGATACACTAGAAAGAAATATTAAAAACAATTGATCATATAGTTTAAAGTAGTGTCATTAAAAAAAATCGATAGTTTGATACTACACATTCGTAATTTAGTATCTAGAGAACCAGTTTATTCACAAACGTTCTCAACATGTATGATTCATGACATGAAAAAGCAAATGCTAGCTTGAATTCCCAAGACATAAATCCAGCAGAATAATTGAAAATGTGCAATGTGATACTCCAATACTATTTACTTCCATAAGTCTCTCAAACAAGACAGAAACAACAAATGTAGCATTCATGTTTGCATAATACACCATCTCTCAGAAAGACAAAAACAAATACAAAAATGCAAGCAAATTCATGCTAAAAGACATCAACATGAAAAAAGATATAAAATTATGAAAGCATGCATTTCAATCCCCTAATAACAACAAAAACTGCTCCATCAATTTACAAAACGAAGTCAAAACATAATAGCAAGAGAGGAATTTTGGCAAATCATTAGGCAATAAATCAAACCCGTGCAAAAATAGCATGTAACTAGAAAAAATAAAGTGTGAATTAGTTTACAAGGAAATGATTTAGTGGCTCCTAATAAACAAAAATAAAATGAAATAGATATGTGCAGACGACTTTTATAGTTATGTATTATGAATCTCAGAAAGATGAGCAACGGTTTCAACCAAAATGTACCTCCAGAAGCTGACTGGACTTCAAATGCTAAGATATGTGCAATTGCCAAATCCTTAAGTTGCCCCAACAAAAGGTTGCATTAGGATATTTTTGCTAGCAAAATATAGAGAAATGCAGAAAACATTATGTGGAGTGCATAACAAGGTTCATAGTTCCAAGGTAAGTGAAGGACCAATGTTAGAAGGAGGAACACACCATTAATTAAGTTTAGTATGGGCGTTACTGAAGAATTCAGGGTTGGCTTGCAACATAGGCCTATTAACCATGCTTTGGATTATCGAGACCATGTTTAGACCATTCTCTTAGAAAACTTCCAAGCACATCTTTAAGCCAGTCTTTGGACAGCGCATTTCAACATCTGCAGAAGCCGAAGATCAATATGAATCTATTAGTGTCATTGAAACCTGTAGACACAGGGTAACCTAGTCACAAGTCACTCATCTGTGCACTTTTCCAGCAAACTCATATCAATCAATAAGGTTTACAAGCAAAGGCCAATGTAGTTGCCAAAAAAGATCAAAAACAGAAAAGCAGCACGGCAAACAACACTCTCAATGAGAGTCATCTATAGCAAAAGACATGAAACTAATAGTTATGATCATGTTTGTGAAAACATCACATGGGTAGATTTATAATATGTTACTTACTCTAACCAACCTTAAATTATCATCAACTAAAGAACACGAAGTTCCTAATTTAAGGTCTCCTTTAGCTTATTTTAACTTGCCTCAAATTTCACAATTAGGTCACAGTTACTAAGAATAGGCAATTGAGCATACAAGTTTGGTCAACCAAAACCTAAAAGATAATGCAATAAACTGTAGTCATGTAATCATAACACCATCAAGTTCTTCAATACATTCATACAAATTCCAACAATCATCGTCATCGAGTTCAYAATGCAAGCACCCAACACAACTTRTGAGCCAGAACTATTCAAGAGAATATCAGCCCCGAAATCAGCCCTGAATTTTGTCACAAAACAACCCTAAACTTATACAATTTCAACCTTAATTTTTCTAAAATTTGAACCCAATTTCAGACCCAATTTTTCCACTAAATAAGAACCTAAAACACCCTCAAATTGGCCACTAAATCAGACAAAAGAATGACCTTAAATCTAATTACCCTAATAGGTTTCAGCTCTCTTTGAAAACAATAAATCGAACACCCCAATCCAAACAAACCCTGAAATTCGAAGTAGAAAACGTAAAAGTTTAAAAGATTCATGAGTGTTGGTATGCCTATTACTGAATTTTGTACTATTTTGCTAGATTAACCATATTTCAAATCTGGTTCCTTAGTTTATATGATGCTATCATATTACCATAAATACGGTTAGAACTGAAATTAAACTATAAATGAGATGCTTCATTATCAAAACAAAACCAAATGTAGCATTCCTCAAATCTAATCACAAGCAACTTTGAGACATCAATAAAGGCCAAAATTTATTTCAAAATTTACAATTTACAAACTTCAGAACCAACAATCACAAGGATGCACATCAAAACATCAAAACAATCACAAGTATAGAAAAATCAAAACCCTAATCCTTATTTAACATCAAAACACTAAAAAATATCCTAAAATTTAATAACTTAACATATAACTAACAAAAAAAACCCTAAGYTGACCTAAAATACCAAACACGCTAATTTGCAGCAAGCATCAAAACCGTAATTGAGATACCTTAAAACGAACTCCACGATTAAAGGCCTTAAACTTTGAGAACCTTTTGCATGCGGCTCCAACACCAATAGAAACCCTAGAACGATCCCTGACAATGAAGATCTGAACCGCGAAGTTTAGAAACCACTAAAAAAAGAAAAAACAGAAAGAATGAACAGACTAAGAGAATGAGAAAAGAAAACAATGAATGGTGAATGAGAGGAGAGAGAAAGAGGCGTGAATGAGAGAGAGGGGTTGGGGTTATTAGTTTGGTTTTTGAAAGAAAGAAGGGCGGGTGATGATGAGGCCGGTGCCTTTGTGTAATAGGGCTGATCCAAAAGCTGCGGTTTGCCCAAAAAACCGCAACTTTTTGTGATTTTTCCATTTTTTTTGCCTCTAAGATGGGTTGAATGCCTGTATTTTTATAAAAATCCACAACTTTTAGCTCTCAAATGCTACGGTTTTACACAACCATAGCATTTGAGGTGCAACTTTTATCTATTTTTCTTCTATGTGGATTACAATCTACCCCCTTTAAAAAGAAGTTTCGTCCCAGAAACTTTTCCCGAAATCTACAATCTCTCAAGGAAATATCATTAGGAAAGGTAAATATGTATGTTAAATGCTTGTGTCATTGAAATGTTAACCCAATGACCATCACTTGGCTAGCTTTCACACACTTTTATAGTGTGCCAACACAACAAAATGTCTAAGAAAGAAATCAAGCAACTCAAGCAATAAATGACAAAACAGGGCAAAAGCACGAAATTAAATCGCATTCTACCCCTTTAAATAGAAAAGAGTTACAACCCGTAACTCACCTCTACAAAAACTCAGGATACTTCTTTTCATCTCTTCCTCGTTTTCAAGTGGCTTCTTCATACTCTTGGTTAGACACAAAACTTTCCCCATTTTGATATCTTTGTTTCGTGTATTAGGTACTTTATGATAGATAATAGGTTGGAATTGTATATACGATTGGTTGACGTGGCTACCACGTCAGCCAACGGTATATACGGTGGAGGCAACTATAGAAAACTACGATTCTTCCTTTTATCTATCTTTCTCCTTCTCAACCGTATATACACGGTCATCTACACCGTATATACGGTGGAGGCAATGTATATATGATTGGTCATCTACACCGTATATATACGTTCCCCGTATATACGATTCTTCTTTTTCTATCTTTCTCCTTCTAAACGCTATAAATACCCTCTCGGTGTTATTCGATAATCAACAAATTCTCTCGTACGCAAGGAAATTCAAAGCTCTCAGAAACCTCCTCGTACACAAATAACTAACAACATCCAAGGTCAAATGCGTCGCTACTTCAGAGTCGTTTCTTTGCGAATCTAAGTACAAATTTTAAGGCTATTCAATCAAACTCTCTTTATTATTTTTAATATTAATTTTGATTAATTTTATACTTTCACTTTTGAATTTCAATCATGTAAATTCGTTCTTTAAATCGTTTCTCGCCTTATCGCAATTGTTTAATTATAATTGTCAATGCTAACAATTTCTTTTGTTGTGAATAAGCGACTCAATTGGAAGCAAAGTTTTGATACACTAACCTTTGTTTTCTTTTGTGTTGATAGCAATACATGGTAAGTTTGGTTCATTTATTTGAGTTTCTATTGTTGGGCAATAACCATCATCTCATATATATATATATATATATATATATATAATATATATAATAATATATAATATATATATATATATATAATATATATATATATATAATTATATTTAAATAAATATATATAATATATAATTATATATATATTTCGTTATTGTTTATGCATGAGACACTTTTTGATTGCTTAATTAAGATCGAAAATTGTTGAATCACATTAAATTCAAATTAATCATGGAAAAACGGATTTTAAGCACCTTATAATTTGATTATTTTGAAATGGTCACAACAATTAGGCTAGGTAGTGATATGTGCATGATAGAAACTCACTCTTTAATAGATTTCTATGGCTAGAGTGCTTCCTAAGGATAAAATTGCTAAGTTGTTGTGTATTGAATGGATTTGATCGAATGGAATTACAATGAGACTGTGTAGAGGCTGCTACATGTGGGCGGATTTGGTCAAAGATTCTTTCCGTACCATGTCCCCAAACCCACGAATTGGTTATTGGCATCAATGTTTTGAGAGTTTTCGTGATAACCTGTATAGGCATGGTGGCGATTCCCATCAACAACACTACCCGAACGCATTCACATGCGGGAATCGTGGCTCAAGCCCACGAACGAAATCAATGTAGGCCAATGCCCGATAAGGGCACATGCTACAACTATAATTTTGTGAAACATGCCATCTTCCCTTAAACCTTAGACTTCTATCCTCATGAATCTCAAATTCACTTTATACGAATTCCCCATTTAGTCTCTAATCTTATCCAAAAACTCATAACACTCTATTATTCTCTAATTTCATCAAATTGGATGGCTTAATGGACATAACTCTCAAAATTCCCTCCAATTCTCCGGTTTATGACCTCCAGATTTTAACATCTTTCGTCCTCACACAACCTATCCGTTAGCCTTTTCTTCGTAATCCTTGATCAATTCTAGCCATTGACGCTGTTGCATGTTCAAATCTTTATGTGTCAAATAATACTTTAAGCTCTTTTAATCCGTGAAGATTTTACAAGTGACACTTGTAGGCGTCAGGCCCTCATTGGGGCTTATCCTACTTTGATTCAGTTCGTGGGCTTGAGCCAAGGATCCCGCACGTTAGTACGTTAGGGTAGTGGTTTCGAGTGGGGGAATCACCACCGTGCTTATACATGTTAAACACGGACGCCCGAAACATTGGTGCCAAGTCAATGGCCCTATTCTTTGATCTTATAACCAGTTCGTGGGTTTGGGGACATGGTACGGAAAGAATAATTAACTCAATCTGCCCGCATGTAGCGGCCTCTACTCGGTCTCATTGTAATTCCATTCGATCAAATTCATTGAATACACAATAACTTAGCAATTTTATCCTAAGGAAGCGCTGTAGCCTTAGAAATCTATTAAAAGTGTGAGTTTCTATTATGCATATTTCACTACCTAGCCTAATTGTTGCGACCACTTCAAACTAATCAATTAAATATATAAGGTGCTTAAAAACCATTTGTCCATGATTAATAAGAATTTAACGTGATTCAACAATTTCCGGTTTTGTTTAAACAATAAAAAATTCTCATGCATAAACAATACCAAAATACACATGAGATGATCATTAGTAATAATAGAAAACTCAAATATATGAATTAAACTTACCTTGCTTCGCTACCAACACAAAAGAAAACAAAAATTAGTGTATCTAAACTTTGCTTCCAATTGAATCGCTTATCACAACAAAACAGATTGTTAGCATTGACAATTATGATTAAAACAATTGTGATAAAGCGAAAGCGATTGAAAACGAATGAATTTACATGATTGAAATTCAAAAGAAAAAGTATTATATTACTTAAAAATAAATAATAAAAGAAGAGAGAGTTAGATTGAATAGCCTCATAATTTTGTACCTAAATTCGCAAAGAAACGACTCCAAAAATTGCGACGAACTTGAGAACCTTAGATATGGTGATTGACTTGTGTTTTTGTGATTGATTTGTGTGTGAGAGAGACTTTTGAGAGCTTTGAATTGCTCTTCGTATAATGATTTTCATTGACACTTTGATTAAGTAGAGAGTCGTGTATTTAATAGGCGTATGAAGTAAAGATAAGTAAAAAAAGATATATGAAATACGAATACAACCGTGTATACGGTCTGAGGAACAAGATACTGCCGAACTCAATAAGCAAAAGTGAGGAACAAGATGTAAAATTGGACAATCGAAAAATAACCCACGGAGAGATTCTAAAACAAATTCCTAAAAATATCGAAAAAAGCCTAAAAATAGAAAATGAATAAAAATAAGTACCTTTCCCCCATTATTCGTGCTCTTGCGTATGATTTCAAACTCAACTTTAATTCAACTGTTGCAAATGGATGTGGTTTGATGGATTTTGACGCAACTTATCTGAAATCAAATCTATTTCGATATGTCGTACTTTTCCTCATCGGTTATTCAATTTGTGGAGACACTTTT
Organism: Bassia scoparia; assembly: GCA_008642245.1. NCBI lineage: Eukaryota > Viridiplantae > Streptophyta > Magnoliopsida > Caryophyllales > Amaranthaceae > Bassia > Bassia scoparia. The sequence goes on from SNQN01012380.1 coordinate 9,328, forward strand.
GGAAGTCTATGGAATCCCCACTTTGGCTAAGGCTAGAGAGAAGCTTGTTCTCGTAAAGCCGAAAGTCAAAATATTCGATTTCGGGACGGAGGATAGCTCAAGATGTTGCGATTACAGCTTATCCTTTTCATCGGACTTGCAAAACAACGGTTATTTTTTACCTGCTAATACCCGCGTCCCAATCGCGACTATGTTCCCTCGGAAGTGCCTGGATCTTGGGCTATGTTGAAGATGTATGAATCTCCTTCGTTAAGCATTAACCTCCAGAGGTTTCCTTCATAAGCCACTAACTCGAGGATGTGATTAGTGGGTGTGAATATCTTTGGTAAGCATTAACCTTCGATGTATCCTTCAGCAAGCCTAGCCTAGGTTGCCAACATTAACTATGGATGTCTGCCTTCGGTCAGCACTAGCATATGGGAGTCAATAATGTGTGTGAATATCCTCAGTAAGCATTAGCCTCCGGATGTCTCCCTTTGGCTAGCACAGCAAGGAGCGCCAATGATGTGTGTGAATATCCTTTGGTAAGCATTAACTGTAATCCCGCGTAATTTTCAAAAATTTATTAATATACTTCCTTATAATATATTACTATTTCTATCTTATAAAAGATTATATATTTTTATTTAAATACCATTATTTTCATTTAAATTATATTTTTGTTATATAAAAGGTAATATACTTTATTGAATTTTCATTTTATGATAGAAATTTATCTTTTTCTTATCCAAAACTTTTTTTTTTAAAAAAGATATTTTAAAATTAACCTTGCTAGATACTTAATCAGAAAAAAGGGTTTTAAACCTACCAACCACTTTACGTTTCAACCAAAAAAAAAAGAACTACAGAGAGAGAAGAGGAGAGCGTGACTGTTGCTTTGCTGCCATCACGCCTTTGCTGCTCATCGCCAGTCTCGGCGCACCACCGGCCACCATTCGGTCCTCTCTCCCCTCTTTCCTTCTTTGTTGTTAAGAGTTTTAATTCTTGTTTTTAAACTTGCAATTTTATATAATCCAATTGTTTATATTTAATGTTTTGAGTATAATCTGCTAAAATTATAAAGTTTATGAGTGTGTGTGATGTTGACTTTAATTCGAAATTTTCAGATTTATTGAACTGCAAAATTAGGGTTTTTCACGTTTTGATTAATCTGTCCCAGTTTTAGTATTCTGATTTTTTATTTATTTTTCCTGCTTTTCAATAAATTAACAAACTTTGGTCAAGTAATTTTCATCTAATATGCTTTTGTGTGTAAAATTTCAGAATTTACAAAGCATGTTTACTATTTAAAAAAATCATTTTTGAATCGACAGTTTTCAGGGTCAGGTTCGGTTTTTGATTTTTATTTATTTTTTGTGTTTGTCAAAAAATTACTAAATTTTTTGTAGAGTGTTATATGATATTATACACCTTGTGTAACTTTTCAGATATTTTTGAAGCAGATTAAGATTTTAATAAATTCATTTTCTAATGGACTGTTTTTCGTAATCGATTCGGTTTTGATTTTTATATTATTTTCTGTTCATCTATATTTACGAACTTTGTGCAAATATTCTGTATACATTATACACTCTTTATAAAAGTTTCATAAATTTTCGTTATAGTTTTTTTAGTATTTTAATAATTATGACATCAGATTGACAATTTCGATTACAAAATATGTTTTGTTATTAAAATTAATTAAAAAATTTGGCACGAAATACAAGTTAATTATGATATTTTCAGAGTTATTTAAACATATTCAAAGTGATTTTAAACCATTTAAATTATGGCTTTAAAAGTTTTTAAAAATAAAATGAATGGTTTATTGTATAAGTGTTGAATTAATCTTTAAAACATGTTCGAGGTTAATTTTAAAGTTTTATGGGGTTTCAAGGGAATTATTGCTTGTAATTTTGTTGGGAATCTCAATAATTGATTTCTATTTGGTGTGTAGGAGGAAATTCTCCTTGGTTATTGTTGAAGTGAAAAAACAACATAAGCTGGTATTGTTTTCTTTTCAAGGTACGTCTACTATTTGCGAAATCCTTGATGTTATATGTATATGTATCCTTGATGTATATGTTTCCTTGGAATTGTTTGGGAGTCACGAAAAGTCATCTATTTGCTGTATTAGATCTATATTGTGAAAATGGAATATTGAGGAATTTGGTTGTTCATTGAGGTTTGATATGAGGGTTGATATTAGTCTATTGCTATAATAGTTGTTTTTGGTCTATTGATGTTTTAGTGGAGTCAAGTTATATAGTTTATTTCATGAGGTTTGTTTATAATATAGGATGAATTAAGTGGGGTCAAGTGTAACTTACCCCTGAGGTTATTTTATTACTCGTTCATGATATGATGTGTGAATCGAGTAAAGGGAAGTATCAAGTCTTATTGACGAGAGTAAGTTGGCTTGTCCAACAGGTTTATTAATTGAAGGAACAGTTAGTGTTAAAAAGAGTTCGATGTGAAATGTGGTCGTGTTTGTGGTCATGTGAATGTGTCTATAATTAACTGTTAAATAAATTACGAATGACAATAAAACTCTGGATTGTGCACGTCTAGAGTATTGACATCAGGGGTTGGGATTCGATTTTTCGCTTCCTTACTAGGGCGTCTGATCAACGCGTCTCTTTATATTTATTTTAAAACGGATTTTATCCAATGGGTTTTATCCAAAATGGGGTTAGTTTGAGATCTCATCATACTATGGGACGAGTCGCGCCCGTTCGCCATCTGGTATTTTGAATTTTTTGATGCCTTTCGACTATTCACTCCTTGTTTGTCTGGTTCGAATTGTGGCACTACTGTTGTCTGGTTGAATGTGGCACTCGTGTGTCTGGTTGAATTGTGGCACCTTGTTGTCTGGGATGGAACCTGTCTGTTGCTCATGTCTTAACAATGTAATGAAATGTATTGAGCTTATTGGAGTCCGAGTAAGTCATTTTTCAGGTACAATCTAGTTAATGAAGCAGTTGAGGATTTTGATTTGTGTTGTCTTGGAGCAGCTATATTGCAATATGTAATTGATGATTTTGGTCTGAGTTTGGGATATTGTATAAGTATAGTATTTGTAAGTGTTATGAACACCACAATTGGGTTTTTCTTTGTTTCTAACAGGTGTCGAAATCAGTATGTCCAATTTAGGGAGATGTTGTCCGTTTGCTTTCTCGTCTTCGTATGTTGTATGTACTCAGCTTTGCATTGCGTGTTTTGTGTTTTGTGTATTGTCCACTTTTCTTCTTTTGGTGGACCTGTGATGATCCTTATTCATTTGAAAATTATGGGGAGCAGACTTTCACAGATTGTGCAGGCCAGGTTGTTGATGGTTAACATGTGCATTTACACGTTGGGTTATGGGAGTGTTTCGAGTGTTATATTCTTGGACTGCTGTTTAATGTTCGTCTGAAATTTTATATTTTATAATTAAGATAAAATGGTTTCAGGTTTCATTAGTTTTGCCAAAATAATTATCCTCGATTTTAATAAAGGGCCAAAGTTGGTTCCAAGTTGTACGGTTTTAAATTTTTTGATAGATTCCTAAAAGTTTGTTATTTGGTTTAGTCATTTTCTCCGGCAATATTCTGAATAAGCCAAACGTTTTCAACACGTGGCGATAACAATGTCAATAGTTCTCCGTATCTTCAATTAAATATTTCACAGGAAAAAGGGAGAATTATTGGGGTTGTTACATTAACTCGAATGTCTCTTCGGCAAGCACTAGCCTAGAGCGCCAATTATGTGTGTGAATATCCTTCGATAGCGATGTACTCCAGATGTCTCCTTTGGCAAGCAGCTAGCCTAGGGCGCCAATGATGTGTGTGTCTATCCTTCATATCAAACATAACCTCTCGAATGTCTCCTTTAGCAAGCACTACCGTAGGGCGCCAATGATGTGTGTGAATATCCTACGGTAAGCACTACCTGCACTTGCCTAGGGCAATGATGTGTGTGGATATCCTTTCGTAAGCACTTAACCGTCCGGATGTCTGCCTTCGGCAAGCACTAGCCTAGGGCGCAAATGATGTTTTCGTGAATATTTGTTAGTAAGCATTAACTTTTGGAGAATTTCCTGTTAACAAGCACCTAGCTCGGGACGGAAAATGATGTTGAATATCTCCTTCCATAGTAAGACTAACTCCGAATGTATCCTTCGACAAACACTAGTCTCGAGGAAAATTGTGTATGTTGTCCTTCAATAAACACCTCGTTTCTTCAGGAAGCCTTCCTACGCGCTGTAGGGTCGCCAAACCCGTTCCCACACACACACACACAACAATATTGTCCGCTTTGGGTGTGAACCCTCAGGTTTTGTTTTTAGGCACCTCCAAAGGCCTTGTTAGTGTGTATGTGTGAGCTCTCTATTATAAAGCACCTCTCTCACTTCATAAATTCCCCGATGTGGGACTTGGATGAATCCCAACAATCCTTCCTCAGACCAAGCGACCATCCAACCACGTGCTCTCCTCAAATCAACCCCCTCCAGTACCATGCAATTCTTCCATGCGAGACTTGCCACCCGAACCATGCCCACACACACACACACACAACAATATTGTTCGCTTTAGATGTAACCCTCACGACTTTGTTTTAGGCACCTTCCCAAAAGGCCTATTAGTGTGTATATAGCGAGCTATCTATTTATAAGCACCTTTCACTTCATATATTTCGATGTGGGACTTGATGAACATCCCAACACGGCTGACCTTGGTTTTTTCGGAAGAATATTGCGTATATCAACAATCGCGTATAGAGATGAATGTCGATAGGCATGTGTGAGTGGATAGTTGCGTATAAAAATTGCGTATAGTGATGAATGTTGTATAGGCATGTGTAGGGTGTTTCATGTAGTTGTGAATGTCGTATAGGCGGTTTTAACAGCCTCAATAAGATGGGCCCTATCCTAGTGTAGAGGTGGGTGTATGTGTAATGTTCAATGTTAATTGTTTGTATAGTGTTAGATTTGTGCAATGTGCTTGCATAGTGTGTTTGTGCAATGTGCTTTTCATAGTGTGTTTTGGCAAAGATGTATATGCAGATGTTTGAATGATGATGTATATTTGCATGATAGTGCTTATGAAGTGTAATGCAATGACAATATGTGTAATGCAAATCTATCCTAATGCATGAGATGAACCAAGGAAATATAACTAATGTTAAGATGTTTTTAAAAGTTTAGGAGCGAAGTTATTCAAGCCCCCTTCGAATGATTTTGGGATCACGAGTGAGCCCAAACCCATGGGTTTGTGTGTATGAGAAAGCCTTAGTTTTGTGGTGCTGATGTAGATTCGGTGGGAGAGCCACCTCTTTGTCAAGCTTGTGAGTTGCTTGGCAGATGAGGTTGAGGGCTTGTTGTCATGGCAGAGTGATGATGTTAGGCAAGGCAGGGTAAGTTGTGAAGTCATGAGGTTTCAAGATGTATTTGGAGTTGCAAAATCAATTACTTGAGTTGATCGCTATTTGGAGAAAGCAAGGGGAAATCGAGATGCTTCGATGTGATGCTTCTAGGAGAAGCATGAGACTGTTGCGAGTGATAGACCTAAGGAAGAGTTGAGAAGAGCTAGAATTTGTGCTAAAGGTGAGTGGATGGTGAAATTGATGTGGTTGGCTATAATATGAATTGTTGGTTCGATCTAAAGTATTTGACGAGTGCTATGCTGGAATTGTACTACACCATTGGAGCAAACTAATAGAAGGTGGAACTTCAGAAAGTTTTTAGTTATTGAGTCGACGCTCGAAGAGAGGGCTTTCCTATGTATCCTTTTGGATGACTGTCGTAGTTTTTGTTTTATAATTTAGACAATGCTTTGTGTGAGAGGGCTTGTTATGCACTAGTGCTAGGCAGGTTAAGGGTTAGAAAGAAGGGAAAGGCTCAAAAGTTCCCAATGTTGCCCCCAATGTTGCGTAGTGTGCTTTTTTTGATTTTTGCATTTGAACTAATTGAACTTGAAATTTGTGCTTCGAATTAAATTTTGATTTTGATTTTTCTTTCATTTTTTGCACTTAATTTTTTTTAAACATGTTTTTTCTTACGCCCATTTGAATTCAAAGGTTTAATAGATGTGGGGTGATGAAGAAAGAAATGTTTTAGTAGTGTTTATGACTAATAGGGTTGCAAGGGATGAATGAATACAAGTGAATGGGGAAAGAGAGTCGATTTTTTAAGGAGTTTGAGAAGATGGCCTCCTCTCTTTTGGCATGTCCATTAGTTAATTTATTCGAGATCCACTCTTAATAGTTTAGTTGGTTTCCATTAAAAGTGTAGTACAAGTATATGGAGGCTAGAGAGAAGAATGAAAAAATGAAATTTTTATTGATTTCAAATGAATTCCACTTACTGAAGGCTAAATGTAGAACAAATCCTAAATCTAATGACATAGACTCGAAAAGAAAAAAGACATGACAAACAGCCTAGGTGGAGGGACACTCCGACAATCCTAAAGCTAAACTTACTCTTTTTTACCATTCGGTAGTCCCTTAAGAAATCGTTCTCTGACTATTCATTGTCGTAACCTTTTGTGAAAGTGGTGAGGCCTGGTACGTATAAGATGATCTGAAGGCCGTCAATGAAGTTCTTGACCATCTTTCTTTAGTGGGAGCAGAAACTAGTGTGGCAAGCAACTTCTCCCATTTAGCTAGATAAGCGTGAACGCCTTCTCTCCAACTTTCATAAGGATCTTTAGCTATCGAAATGGAAGTTTGGGTCTGAATGTTACCTTATATCAGTCATCAAAGTACAGCCAATGCTTTCCCAAGTAATCCGTTCTTTCTCAGGAGTGAGAAGACCTTTCTAGCATATTGGTTCGAAAGAGAGGGCGAAGACCATGGATAG
>SNQN01012381.1:0-10007 GCA_008642245.1 Bassia scoparia
TGTCGATACAAGTATGCTAAAGCAGCAGAACCCCAAGAATACTCTCCGATCTTATCGACATCTGTCTCTATCTCATTGATGAAATGACTCATAATTTTGTTTCTGCTCTTATCAGTAAATAGTGTGCAACCTAACAAACAGAACAAATACGCCTTAAGTGTGGCGTCTGGGGGGGGGCCTCTTATCTACACATCCAACCTTACAATATATATCATCATAACAAATACCCCCCTTTTGCTAAACGGAGGTTTCCCAGAACTCGTTAGGCTTCATGTTGAGGACCTCCATGAACATCTCAGGTAATTCTACGTCTGCGCCGACAGGTTCCAACATGTGACCCTCAATAGGTACTCTCAAAATATGGAAAACATCGTGCAAGGTGATAGTCATCTCTCCAAAAGGCATGTGAAAGGTGTTTGTATCAGGCTGCCACCGCTCAACAAACGCAKAGATCAGGGGTGTATCAATATGGGCATACGCGACGTCAGCTAAATGTGCTAGCCCAGTTTTATCAAGCGCCTTAACCACCTCATCATCCATGTTCTATTTTCTCCACTTAACTAGGTCTTTATGAGCGTGAACACGATTCYCACAGTTCAACAYCGACCGTTCCCTACCCTCCCAAATATCTACAGCGACATKTCCTCCATAACTAGGAATGAGGGTGTCGTGGCCCTGAATCTACRAAATCGTCACCATCCTCAGCAATCTCAATGTTCAACCTCTTAAACGACGGCGRCTATAACATGCAAATATTAACTAACGTCACTTACATTTCTAAACTTTTGCAACAATACTTGATAACAATTATAACGATTGCTCATAAACATAACAGTTACTCCAATTTATAACATTAACACTCACGTAACGACAAAAAGTGAAACAACCCTAACAATTACAAACTAACATTGTCACTACCAGTTAAACACTAACATTATTAACAATTGCATAGAAAAATACATTTATAATAATATTAAAATAATAAATTAGCAACTTTATATATACAAAACTTAAATAAATTATAATGTTCATAACACTTCATACATATATTAAAAATTAACGTCACTTACACTTCTAAACAAATAATTATATAACGTTCATAATACATCACGTATGATAAACAACTTACAACAAACCAAGCGAAAACTCAAACTAAGACTATCAAGGAAAAAAGTAGAAATTAACAACAACACATTACATACATAAAAACAATCTATAATAACAAGGAAAATTTGGGAATAAATACCTAGTTCGAAGCGGTTTTGAAAATAAATACCTAGATCGATTATTATTTTACTTAAATACCTAGTGTTTGGCCAAAAGTTTGAAAATCACTTACCAACTTAACGGAACCTTGCAAATGTCTGTTAGTTTTCGGTTAAACATTGTGGGGCCCCCACTTGCTTCTCTTCTACCACCCCAAAACCGCCATTGTCACCCACACGTGCACCATCACCACCTCCACTACCACATGTAACCACCACTGCAACAACAAAACCCCCACTCCACCACCAATTAACTACTTGCCGCCGCTACTATTTCGACACACCAATCTATCCGACCAGCCACCCACCACAATTTCAACCGCCAATCGACAACCACCACCACCAGACCAAATCCGACCAACACACTACCACCATTTCGACCACAATTCGACCACCAAACTCACCACCATATCGACCAGCCACCACTACCATTTCGACCAAAAAAAATCCACCAGCCACCAATTCATTTTCTGGGTTGCAAAAAAAAAAAAATTCCCATAATGACTTAAGAACCCCATTATCATAAATCAACAACTTGAAGGCTTCAAATCAGGATGAACCCAGCAAAAACGGCCCTCAAATCCCAGCAAAAACGTCCAAAATTTCGGCCCGCAAAATGCATTAATAACTCAAGAAATCAAGTAAAACTATCAACCACTAGCTTTAGTTCGTGAAATAAACAAGCTTTAATTGAAAGAAAAATGCCCAGAAAAATTGGACCCAAATCAACACCAAAAATTCGTTTGGGTGCAATTAAGGAGGAAACAAAATGGAGAAAGATGAAGAAACAACAAAATGAAGAAGAAAGGAACAAGGAGGAACAAAATGGAAGAAGAGTAATCGTGGTAGAGAGAGAAGAATTTTAAGGGAAAAAAGAAAAAGGCAAAATCGTCATTTCATTCCAACAATTCTGTTAATTGTCCGTTAGTTGGGTAGTGATTTTCAAACTTTTGGCCAAAACTAGGTATTTAAGTAAAATAAAATCGAACTCTAGGATTTATTTTCAAAAACGCTTCGAAACTAGGTATTTATTCCCAAATTTTTCCTAATAACAATTAAAATAATAAATACCAACTTCATACACTATACAATATTTGAAAAATATGTCACAAAATTCAAACATATATATTAATAATTACTTTTTGCACATATAATATCCATACATATATTAAAATGTCACACATAAATATATTAAAATCCATACATATATTAATTAAATATATAAAAATTCACACAATAAACATATTAAATCCATACATACATTATTGATTAAATAAATCATTTTTTCAATATATAGAAGTACATTTTCTGCCAAAAAAAAATAAATAACCACTCAATCAACCGGCCAAAACAACCGGACCATCGGTGTGGGTCCGGCCTAAAAGACTAACCAACCCATGGTGGACCAGCCTCACAGGCCAGACCAAACCAGGGGTGGTCCGGTCATTTAGGTCGGACCACTTCGGTACAATAAATAAAAAAATTAATTTACATACATACCTTGGCCGACGGCGAATTAGGCGGCCCGACCTGAGGTAAGGGAGTTCAGATCTAGCCTTTTACGAGTCTTTGGCGACATTTGAATGGTGGCATAATAAGAGAAAGGGGTTGTGTGGCGCGGAAAGGGAGGCAGGCAGTGACGTTGCTCGGCTGCTGCGTGGACTTCAATCGGCCTCAGGTGAGAGAAACGCGTGGGAGTTGAAGGTGCGAAGTGGCTCAGGTGGAAGAGGCACGGTTGGGCGACGCAGGGAGGCAGCCACCGTTGGATCGTCGCAGGAGAGGGCAACAATGTCGAGGCGCAGGTGGTCAGCAGCGTGCGTGCGTAGGTTGGCTGGCAGGTGTGTCCGTTGCGGCCGGGTTGGCTGACCAATTAGCAGACGGCGGCAAGCGCAGTGGTCTGGCGGCAAGTGAGACGCTTGAGTCTGATATTGAACAAGGTGCGTGAAGGAGTTCAGTGAAAGGGGAAGTTAGAGAGAGAAAGTGTTAGGGTAATTTCAAAGAGGGGTAAAAAGGGGAAACTTCTTAAAAATACAAAAATACGCGGGCGAAATACGGTAATTTGCGGGCGACGTTTAGCTCCCCACATGCCCACAGGTGAAATGTCTCATTTACACTTGCTTTACAAGGTACAATCAAAATTCTCATATACTCCCCAACTTTTTTTTTGTTTTAGAGTAGAAGATAGCGCAAGATTTTTAATAAATCAAAATATCGCGAAATTAGTGATTACTCCATAATTTTATTGAGGAATTCATTATAATGCAATTTATTGTTATTGTAATTTATTTTTTAGTGATGCGAGGAAGTTATAATGCAATGGTCACAATTATTTTTTTTGTAATGGTACTTCCTATTTTACCAAAAAAAAATCCTCACAATGATATTATACTAGGTTAATTCCCGTGCAATGCACGATATAATCTTTGTTTGATTTAATACGTTTAATTTTATAAATTATTTGATTGGAACACTGGAATTTGGAAAAAGAGGAGTTTGTGAACGATAACAATTTTCTTTATTTTTAATTAACTTCTAAGTTAAAGTGAAAAAATGGAAGTACGGAGTAGATTTTTTTTTAATAAATGTTTGAAATATTGTTGGAGAATATATACTTTGTAATATAATAGAACAATAAATAATTGATTACATTTCCCAAAATAATTACATTAATTGCATGTAAATGAAAAAAAAGAAAAAAAAATAACGCCATCATAAATTGGTCTGGAGGGAAAAAATTTAATGTTAAAATGTCATGTGRACAACAAAAAGGTCAACAATGACTTGCTTTAGTTATTAGTTATAGATAGTTGTTGATCTACTTTGCCGCCATACTTCCTCTTTTCATTTCTATTAGGATTCTTGTTTGGAATTGGTCAAATTTCATAGGAAATTTCAATAGTTGTCAATTCCCCTGTAGTAAGATTTAATGTTTGCTCCTTTATAGTAGGATTTAGGGTTTGTTCCCTTTCTATGGGGTTTAGGATTCGTTCCCCTGTAGTGAGAACTTTTGACGCCGGAAGATTGTGTTCGTTGATGGTGGTTCGTGCGGTTCCGAATTAGGTGTCAAATCAAAGAGTACAATATGTTGAATCAAATATTGTTTCAATAAAAAAAACTACTAAGAATCGCTAGGTCCCCTTGTACGTAGAAGGTTGCAGAAGACAATTATTGTAAGAGATGAGGGTTATCTTTAATGTCTAATTTCACTCGCGATTGTAGTTATATTGAATTAGATTTTTTGTTTCGTTCAATATCTATTGTATTCGATGTTCTTGGCCACTTTTCTAGATACCGTATGACTTAATATTAATTAAATCTTTTTTCCTTTCAAAAAAAACTCACAATTTATTTTTTTGGCACTGTTACAAACAATTTCATCGGCTTGTGGCAAACAAGTGAGCAATGCCTAATCTAAAATTGAGATGTGCATAAGAAAGAAATATAGTGACATAATTGAAAATTTCATACAAAAACAAATGGGATAAGTGATGACAATTGTATCCACATGCACATGAAATTTTACTTGTATCTACGCGTTCAACCCTAGTATCATCACAATTAGGGATGTTAATGAGTCGAACMTGCTCRAGCTCGACTTGAAATTTTCACGAGCGAGCCTCGACTATGTTTGACTCGAAAACTTGTGAACAAGCTCGCAAATTTTGTTATCTTTTTAYATGGTTTAATAATTATAAAATTATTACTACCTCCATTCAAGTTTATTTTTTACGTTTCCTTTTTTATGTTCACTTTTATTCTTTACATTTGTTTATTTCTTTTTTTAATTTTTGTTTTACCCCTTAAATATTCATATTACTTCCACTTCTTATTTCTCTCACCTAGCACTATAAGCTCGCATATGTGCGTTCAATTTAAAAATTTACATTAAAACAAATATTCAATTAGAAAAAAAAACATGTAATTGGGTAACAGTTTAAAAATTAACAATGGCGGTGAGGTTAATTATTTGGATTAAATTTTCGGTTGAAATTTTTTCTTTTCAATTGAATCTCTAACAATAGAGATAAATGATTAATTAATTGACATACAAATAGTAATATTAAATTACACAGAATAATTTAATGAAATTCAATTTAATTGATTTTCAAAACAATTTGCAATGATTAACTATTCCTGTGAAAAATTTTGGTTTTATAATTAATGTATTTATATTGCAATTTTTCATGACTAATTATATTAACTTTTTTCAAAAATAATGTTAGATGTTTTAGGTTATTCAATGGAATAATAGTCAATAAGTATAATGTATTGTTATTCTTATTTTTTACCAACTAATTAATTAAACTTTCTTTTTATTCATGGGAAAAATTAGTTTAATACTACTTTTTCTTTTATGTAGCTTAATATGGAATGCTACATAAAAAAATAAAGAGAATTTATTATTTTTTAATTAAGGACAATTAAGTCTTATACTCATTAAGAAGGGTGTTTCGTCTTTTCAAATAGGGGCACATGTATACAGAAGCCAAACGACTACTGCCCAGGCAACATACTGCATCCACTCTTGACACTCCGAAGCGAACTAGAGATGTCGAATGGCTTGCTGAAGACTCAACGAAGCTATTCTCAAGCCCTTTCGACGCCTAGAAGAAGTCAAGGATGAAGGTTCTCTAAGTCTTTCAAAAAGAGACAGGAAAGTCTGTTTGTGGAGGAGAAAGCTCGTTTGATTGCAGTAGTTGATTCGATAAGGTGAAGGCGAAGGGGAAACCCGTCAGTCGAGCTGGAGGAGGGAACTGAAAAGCCAAATACGAACCAAATACAAAGCTTCGTTTAGCGAAGGATGAGCTTCGAACATCATCCACCCGCCTTTACCAATCTTTTCAAAACAGAGTACTCTCTTACAGAGGAAGGTGTGAGACGAGGTTTACTGAAGCGGAAGGAGAAGGGTATTAATGAGATGAGAGCTCTAGTTGCGGAGGCCTGGGAGTACACAAAACGACTATAAGGGTGATTATCCCTTCGTAGTTTCTCGAGAGAGCGTCTCAACTTCGTCGAGAGCTGCACTCTCAGTTGACAACTACTTCTCCTCAACCTCATGAAAGCCACGCCTTCGTTCGTCTAGCGGTGTTGAAGACGATGATGAGGCGTAGCTACCTGTTCGCCTTTCCCTCCTTACTCTTTTGTGTCATTTTCTTCTATGCTAAAAATTTACTATTTTTGAAGATTTGTGATGTAATCCTAACTATTTGGTGCTTTCGCCATCTATTTCTCATTTTCTTAAAACTATTGGGTGTATTTGCCATCCGTTTTAAACTTCCCATTTAGGCAATTGTTCACACTTGTAACTTCTGTTTGATTTGCTGCTTTGCTTCTTCTGCTCTTTTTTTTTCATCGCATCTTTTTGCTTTGTACATAACTTGCCCCCGTATATCTGGCAACATTGAATTGGTTGCAAACGAGATACATTATCCGAGTAGTCTTCGCAGCATTGAAGTTCTTTTTACCTTGCGAAGAGAATATATGTGATATAGGAGTTGTACCTTCGTACCTTCCTTCGAATTCCGCGTTAATAATGCGAAGAAGAATACGGTATAAATACATATAAGCGTACGTTCGCCAAAAGTCCTCTAATTCTCACCTTGTCTTTTTAACACGTTAAATCGGCCAAGTTTATAGATTTAAAGAATTGATTGACTTGAGAACCTATAGGGGTTCAAGGTTCAATCATCAATCATCTGATAGCCCTTAAACTTGGGAATGAGTAAACCCTTTCCAATATGCATACACCTACCTCGCAGGTTCAAAGATGCCTGCCCTTTCAGTAGGTTCAAAGGGCTTGCCCTTCAGTTAAAAAACCTGCCTTTGATGCAGGTCATGGCATTCGCCCTTCGCAAAATTATATGGACGTTTGTCTCGCAAATCAGGGGATGTTTGCCCTTCGTAGTTTTGTGGAATTTGTCTTTGCGAATCATGGGCCATTTTGCCCTTCGCATTTTGTGGCATTTGTCCTTTGCGAATCATGGCCGTTTGCCCTTTCCCATTTTGTGGAGATATTTTCCTTCGCAAATTTTGTGACAATTGGCCTTGCAAGATTTCCCCAATTTGGGGGGGCCCATTTGTCCTTGCATTTTGTGGACATTTGTCCTTTTGCGAATCATGGGCCGTTTGCCCTTCGCATTTTTGTGGAACATTTGTCCTTCGCAATTTTGTGGACATTTGTCCTTTTGCGAATCATGGGTCGTTTTGCCCTTTGATTTTGGGACATTTTGTCCTTCTTTTGCCAACTTTTGGTCATTATGCTTTGCTTATGTTTGTGTCTCGTTATAAAACTTAATTTAATTTTAATTTGTATCCTTATATTCGTGTGAGTCGTATCATTTAACTAAGGAAACTGACTTATAAAATTTTGAATGTAGATATGCCAATCACTTTGAGAGGCCCACTTGACTCTAGGAGGGAATTGGTCCCTAGTCGATTCACACACAGTTACATCTATTACAAATTTTGAAGTTAAGAGTATTGAAGGCTTTCATTCACTTACTTCAAAATACTTCAAGGCGCTTGGCCAGTTCTCTATGTGCTTTACACTTGCAGTCTCAGGCATAATATTTTTTCCAGATATGCTACATTCCATGGATGGGTTAATCTGATGACCGTTTCCGTCTTTCAAGCTTGTAGTTCCATCACGGAGAACTCAAGCATCTGTAAGGACTTCCCATATTCGGGGTTAGCTGCCCTCTTTGGCTCGACGTAGACTCCATCTTTATCAATATAGATCACCTAGTTGGATCGGTCTGTGACTCACCCTCTTATTATAATCTCTAGACAATCAGAGCTTGTAAATTCTGTTGGCGCACGAGTGCGTTGCCCCTTACTTTGGGCATCAGGTCGACGATTGGTGCTTCATTGCCTTCCCATTTCTTCTTCGGTATACAACATACCGAATGTTGGTTCATACATCTCGATAGGGAGCAGACATCTGTCATATAAACAAGGTTAAAGGGGTCTCTTCCCCGTTGAATTCTTTATGGTGGTCTGATGGACACAATACGTTGTAGAGCTCTTCAACCCATAATCTTTGCACTATCCAATTTTTTCTTTATTCCATTGCAGACTGATCTTGTTAAATGATTCAACCTGCCATCTTGCTGAGGATGGGTCACTCGACCAAATCTGCATTTTTGCCCGTCTAATAACCATTTTGTAAGAACGTTGGAGTACTGTGGACCATTGTCAAACACTATGGATTGTGGCAATCCACACTGGTGATGCTATTTTTTTCCAAGGAACCCTTCACAATCAGAAGGTTTTTATATTCCTATTGGTTCTGCTTCAACCCATTTAGCTGAAATATCACGCACAATCAGGAATTTTCTTTTGGGCCCCGGAGCTTGGGAAAAGGTCCAAGAGTCCACACTCACTTGGCGAAATGTAGCAGTGACTCATACGGAGATAGGAGATTCCCATGATCGCACTTTGGAACACTTCTTTACAAGTTCCATGGCATCTCTTTCTTAACGAGGAGTAATATCAGTGTGGAGGTTTTTTCTGCTTAGGGCTCTTGCCACAATGTGAGAGCTACATTGTCCCTGGTGTATATCATCTAGCACTTCTGCCCCTTTCTCGGGTGTGATGCATTTGAGAAGAGGATGGGAGAAATACTTCTTATATAGTTGGTCATTCCAATAGACAAACCAAGAGTCCCGTGCTTTCACATACTTGGCCTTTTGGGGGTCGAGTGGAAGAATACCAGTTAGCTTGTATTTGACAATTTTATCCATCCAAGTACTTCCACGATCGATGAAATGAATCTCCTCTAGTTCGTCGATACTCCTCTGATTCTTCACTTCCCAGAAGACAGATCATAGAGAATCTCTAGTTACCGAACTAGCCAACTTGGATAAGGCATTTGCTTGATTATTTTTCGATCTTGGGACTTGTRCCAAGTGGAATTGATTTAGTCCTTCAAMTTCCTTCTTCACCATATCTAAATAGCGGATCATGTTTTCATCCCTCGCTTCATACTCCCCATTCACTTGGCTGAAAACAAGTTGAGAATCARACATGACATCTATTTTCTTTGCCCCAGCCGCCTTGCACATCCGAATTCCGGCCACTAAGGCTTCGTACTCTGCTTCATTGTTCGATGTCTGAAACTTGAATCTCATGGCGTATTCAAAAGTGTCTCCTTCCGGGGACTTGAACAATATCCCTGCCCCACGGCCATTTTGGGTGGAGGACCCATCCACAAACAAAGTCCAAACAACGCTTGGTGTTTCAACTGGGGGAGGTCTTGTCAATTGTACGATGAAAGCCGCCAAGGCCTGACCCTTAATGGCTTTCCTCGGTTMAAACTCAAGATTAAAACCATTCAAAGCGATAGCCCATTTTAACATTCTTCTTGACGATTCCAACTTGGTCAACGGYTGTTTGATAGGTTRGTCTGATCTTGTAAGCTGCAAAGTACGGGCGTAATTTCTTGCTGGCCATCATGAGGGCCAAGCCAAATTTTTCGGCGGTAGCATAGCGCATCTCCGCCCCTTGCAARACATGACTCACAAAATAGATTGGCAGTTRGGTGCCCTCTCTTTCCGCTACCAACACTGCTGAGACCGCATGWTCCGACACCGAGAGGTACATATATAGCGTTTCTTCTTCCATGGGACTCACTAGTCTAGGAAGAGAGTGAAGATGATCCTTAAGTTTTAGGAAGGCCGCTTCGGCTTCCTCACTCCATTCGAATTTAGCGCTCTTCTTGATGACCCTAAAGAAATACTGACA
>SNQN01012382.1:2137-16129 GCA_008642245.1 Bassia scoparia
AAAATAATAAAATCCTTTGGTGAAAAAAAAACCCCCCCCCTTTTTTTTTTGAAAAGCACCCCTTTGCCTTTTTTTTTTGTTTTTCAAAAGGGGTAGAGAACTTAAATTAAAGGCATAAAAAGAGTGGTCGGGCTCGTTAAAGAGCTCATTAAACAAACCAAGTTCGTTCACGGAGGACGAAAATCCATTGTTACTCGGAGATTCGAGGAAGTTCCAGAAATCAGCCCAATCTCGGTACAAAAATAAGGCATTGAGTTGTGTTAAGTGGTCTCTGTTTGTCTCTGACTGTAGATGGTTTCAATGTCACTGATAAGCCCTACAAAAAAAGCATATGTATATTAGATATTTCATTGATTTGTGTGCTTCCTTTTAAATTGTTCATTTAATTAGTTACTTCATATTACAAATCTATAAAATATTACAATTAGATATGTCAAAATGTATACCATCTCTTATGCAGGCATAATACTAATTATCTTTGATTTTTTCCAACTGCAGCATCATCTAATTATTAAGAAGAGTAGTGAAGCCGGAACTCACCAACACCTAGCAAGTGAGTTGCATCTTTGCGTTTTATAATATCCGAAATCTCTACAAGGTTAGATAATTCCTTTCTTATGAAACTATTTGATTTTAAATTGAAAGTGAAATATGTGTGAATAAGTGGAATACGTGAATATGGTTGAATTGTTGGAATATGTATGTGATGTTGAATTTTGAAGTTTAAATTGAAATTTTTAACTCACTTTTTGAAAGTACTACTAAATCATTTAATTGGTAGTTTCTAGAAGTGGAGTTCGGAAGTTGGATATCACGCTCAACGCGACGATAGTGATATGAGGCTGGAATTAGGGATTCATTAACTTTGGCTGTGTGTAACAATAACGGCAGTGACTATGTGCCAAGTGTCCTGTTGAAAGTGTCATACAATGTGTTGCAGATAAAAGAGTTGATATGAATATTGATCATTTTAAACAAATGGGCATTTAATAACCATATACAATGTTGTGGCGTCATGGGGAGCAAGAGAAGTCAATGTAGTGGGCCCAAGCTTTTGCTAATAGATTGTGAAGGAGAAGAGCCAGCTAATGATGTACAGGTGAAAAATTTGGATGACATGCATACAGTGTATTTCAAAGATAAAGTTGATGACAATGCTGAGAGTTTGAGGAAGTTGAATAAGTGATTCTGAGAAACCCTTATATTGAAGGTGTGAGGAGTAACACCAAACTTCTAGTATTTTTGAAGCTATATAATTTGAAGGCGCTTTGGCTGGAGTGATAAAGGTTTTAGAGTGGATTTACTTTCATTAGTATAAAAATATGCTTCCAAAGACAACGTCCTTCCCAGTAAGTCATAAGAGGCGAAGAAGACATTGTCTACAATGGATTGCCTTCATGGCGTGTCGTAACGATGCATATTGTTAACGAAACAACATGATCATTAGAGGAGTTATCCTATTTTGTAATGCCTCAAGGGTACAAAAGAAAAGGGAATCCTCGCAAAGTCTTATGGTAATTTTCTTATAATAACCAAGATTCAAGCGTCTATTTGCAAGGCAATAGATGCTGAAAAGTAAACATGGGCATTCTAATTGCCGTATAAAAAGATCATGTTCTTAGACATCCAGGCGACTCCCCTCAAGGAGGTTTTATTGATGGGAATGTTTCCTGAGTTTTTGTACAAGAAGAAGGAACTTGGCGCCTTGCTTTGTCAACAGATGGTAATAATCATTGGGTCCCTCATTAGCATTCATAGAGCACTTGGCTGGTAATTTTTTTGTTACCTATAATTGCCTCCTCATTTATGCATGGAAAAGAAGGTACATTGAATGCTTTCGTGTTTAATCTTCTTAGACGCAAAACAACCAGGTCATAACATCAAACAAGTGTATCCTAGCCAGTCTTCTTGAGATTTTGATGCTACTTTGGGAGCAAGGTGTTAAAGCATTTTGATGCCATATCGAAGAGATGACTTTCAACTTAAGAGCATTTATTTCGTACCCTCCAAGATTTTCTGCATATGTCTTTCTGGTACACTGTAAAGGAAAAAACGAATGTCCCATATGTGAGGATGGTTTGCAAGGGCAAGTGGCAGCAAATTAAACCGGGATGATTTTATGAAGCATCGATGCTTTTTTGCCGTTATGGAATTATCCATATCGTAGTTAAAAAGGCTTAACGGGAAACACGAATTCCGAAGAAGTCCAAAAGTCTAACCAAGTGAAGAAAGGTTTTTTGAGAAGGTTAAAGGTATCTAAGACTACATTTGGGAAGAAGCATAAATCTATCATTCCAACCAAAGGATACAAGAAATGCTCGTGGTTTGCTTTCAATTGCCTTATTGGAAGTTCCTATTTGGAAATTTCTTTGGAATGTTATGCCATATTGAGAAAAATGTATTTGATGCGTAGGTTGGTACGCTGTTGAATATACCGGTGAAGTCTAAGACGGCTTTCAAGCTCGAGAAAACTCTAAAGGAGACTAAATATTATAAGGTAAGAGAGATATGCATGTAGGTTGAGAAGAACAACAAAACATAGTTTACGCTCCAACTGCATGATACATTCGTCTCAAGAAACACGACATCAGGAATTTCGGTGTAAGGGCAATCGTACCGATTAGTATTATCTTGGAAAATCTCGAAAAGAAATATCGATCGTGTACCGCCGGATATACAAATCGTTCGGTCAGACAGTCCTTTGGAATTTAATACACCCCACCAGCCATCATTTTTGGAATTAAAAAAGACAATTGCCAATAAATCACCGCATCGATATAATATATGAGGGCGATCGGTGCAATTTATGGGGAGATTTAACCCCTAATCCTCTCGTGTGTCTATTAAAAAAGAAGATGTACGATAAGCATTTATACAGAGACCGACACTAGTTGTCAGGTATTGTTTTTTTTTTTTAAGTAAAAAAAAATATTTTTCCGCAACCTCTTTTTCATTCGATCAAACACTTCTCTCATTCCTCTCTCTCACTCATAACTTCACAACTCACAACTCACTTCTCTCTCTTCGAACCTCACTCGCGACCCTCACGGCGACCCCACTCTCTCTCTCTCTCTCCCTTCCTTTTCTCTTTCTCTTTCCCTCTCTCTCCCTTCGTTGTGGTTGCGCTGCTGTTGTGCGTGGTTGCGCTGCTGTGCGTGGTTCCCTCTTCTCGCGCGCTGCAGTTGTTCCCGCCCACTTCGCCGCTGCTGTGCTTGGTTAGGGTTTAAATTTTTTTTTTAATTGTTGTTTTCAATTTTCTTGCAATTATTTAATTTTAGGGTTTATTCTAATTAATTTGTTTCTTTCATAAACAGAATTGGGGTTCGCATTGCCACTGCTCTGTGGTTGTCGATCTTAATATTGTTCTTAGGGTTTCGCTTTTTAAAGGTTATTCTTCTTCTCTCTCCTATTCTTCCCCAATTTATAATCTTGTTCCAATTTTCCAGCTTTTATGTTTTTTTTGTTTGAATTATTTTGCTGAGTTTTTGTGGTAATTTGTTGGGTTTATTAGAGTATTGTTGGGGTTAATATATTGTTGTTTGGTTTTGGGGCAGAATTATTTATGATTTTGGGCTTGAATTTGAGACTAACAATGAAATATAATAATTAAACTACAACAATTCAATCAAGTAACCATATTGTTACAAAAACACTGTTATTAAATACAGGCAAGGAGAAGAAGCTTCAAGGAGTGCATCTTACTAAACTGAGGTAAATTGAAGTATAAACTGTATCAGAAACTTTTATCTGTTTTCTATTTGTGAATTTGTTATGAAGAAATTGATTGCCTGTAAACACATTTGTTTTATTTTATATGCCGAGTAGCCTTGTCAATGGGTGGGTAAAGTAGAGGTGGGGATGAGTCTTAGTTTGCGGGTGGGGTGGGATAAAAACCATATCCTCATCAGGGGCAGGTGTAGATTTTTTTCGTCGCACCATCCCCCATGCAGTAGTCCAATTTTCAATTTATTTGTGCCTTTCGTGACAATTTGAGCTTTAGGGGAAATAACAACAAATATAAGCAACAGTTCCACAGAAATTATACATTGAAGTTCACATTCAAGAAAAAAAAACATTAAAAGAAACAGAAAATATTAGTTGCTACATTGTCAAAAATCTTTGCTCAAGTTTTTGTTTCTATTATAGAATTAGTGTGTTCCATAGTGATCTTTGATGATATATTAATGATGCCAAGATATGGTTTACATCTTATGTACTTCGTAGCTATATTTATTAAAAATAATCAAGCATCATGCATATTGCTGTCATGCGTCTCCATTCTGGTGTATATACCAGTATTTCTGTTCTCATCATCACCTGAGATGGTAGCTTTGGCTTACTAAGAAAATTTAAGTGGACAATAACTGAAAAAATCATGATATCAGATGCCACTGTGGGTTAAATCAAATCCTAAAAGAGCAGAGAGACTACCGCCGGGTATTGTTATAGCTCAGTTAGACCTATATCTTCGCAGACTATGGGGTCTTCCGAGGGAGGTATGTGAAAATGTTAAGCTAGATCAAGTCAACCCACGTTGCCTCTCACATTACTATGTCTCACCTTTGGTTCATGTTACCCAACCCCACTTATGGGACTAAGGCTTTAATTAATTGATTGATTGGGCAACAATTCATCTTTGCTTCAGATATTACCTTCATTAGGTTGTAGCAATTAGTAAAGCATATCTTCAACTTCTATTCAAGTCCTTACAGTTCTCTTGACATATTGTCTACCGATTTACAAAAGATTGATGCATTTTTTAGTTTCAATTCTTTGATGGTTGGTTTTTTAACTTTTAAATTTTAAGTAAATACTAGATTAAAGCCTGCCACTTTTTGCTTCTGCAGGATCTGAAAAAGGTTTTTGTCTTTTACATTCAATTCTTTTATCAAAGCCATGATTAACCTTGTCGTAATTATGTATCCATTTATCATCGCACAGTACTCAGACAACTTCACTATTCTGCTCTTCCACTATGATGGAAAGACAACAAAGTAGGATCAGTTTGAATGGTCTAAGCATGCTATCCATGTTAATGCTCGAAAACAGACGAAATGGTCAGTGCTTGATTTTCAATCAACTGGAAGTTGACTCAGGTTATAATGGTATACAATCTGTATTTATTGTGTGGTAAGGTGGTGCAAGCGTTCTTACATCTGAACATTGTGCACGGGTTAAGCAAAGGGAGAGAAAAATCCAGACTTTTCCCCGGAAAAACAGGACAAAGCATACAAAGCAAAAAAAATGCAAGAAGAAAAAAGAAAAGAAAAAAGAGTGAGAAAAAAGAGCCAAGAAGCAAAATTAAGGTAATGAGTTATTTTACTGTTCCAAAAGAGTAAGTATTGTTTTTGTTCTTCTCTTGAGGAAACTGTGATTCTTGTGTTGTGTTGTTGTTCTTCTTTAAAATTCATTTTTTCATACTTCTTCTTCTTGGAACATACCAACTCATGAATAAATATAGTTCAATGGATTTACATATTTTGATGATTGAGATTTATGAGGGGTTTCCTCTGCTCCTCAAAATGAAATCATCCATAATTCCTGAAATTAGATCATCATTTATTTCTCTTCTTGTTATGTTATGCATGATATGACAAGTGATATAATAATATTACTATGTTGAGTGGTGTGTGTTAAGATAGTAGTAGTAGTTAGTGTAGTATAGTAGTAGTAGTTAGTAGTAGTAGTAAGAGTAATTGTAGTAGTGTAGTGTAGTATAGTAGTAGTAGTAGTAGTAGTAGTAGTAGTAGTAGTAGTAGTAGTAGTAGTAGTAGTAAGAGATAGTAGTAGTAAGTAGTAGTAGTAGTAGTTAGTAGTAGTAGTAGTAGTGAGTAGAATTTTGGGAAAAAATAAATATAGTCCAATTAATTATATCGCGAAGCCGCGGACAAAAAATAAAATTTTCGGGCGCGGGCCGGCCGGCCGATTTCGGGCAAAAAAGTGATGACCAAGCCCGAAAAAATAGGGCCGGGCCGGGCCGGGCTTTTTTGATCGCCTCTAGTAGTAGTAGTAGTAGTAGTGAGTAACTGATAGAATATATTAACAAAAACAAAAATAAGGTTAAAGTGAAGAACCACATATTTCTTCATTCAATCAATCTTATCCTCAATATATATTCTCCAATAGTAAATCTCTCTTATCTTATATAATCCACACATTCATTCAATTCACCCACCACTCAACTCACAAGCCAACACACACACACACAAATACAAGCATACATGATATATATGCGTGCGCTGCTCTTGTGTTCTGTATTGATCTGTACCGTTGAATGTAGTAATAATTGATAATTAGGCCGGATCGAGTGCGTAATCTGCGATAATTAAGGGGTAGTGGTAAGTTGATTAGAAGATGAGTTCCTCGAGCGAGGGAGTGGTAGTAGTTACAACAACAGCTGTCAGATGGGGACAAGCAAAGAGGGATTGCTCGCACAGCAAGTGCAGGACTTGCTATAAGGTCGAGGGTTACTGTCCAACACTACTCCTACTCACGTTAAAGCACTTGGGTTCTGTGCTAGAAGGCGTCAAAAACAGCAACAACAACATCATCAAACATCATCTTCAACTTTCTACTCCACTGTTGATAACACTACAATCTTACTTCATCAACACCATCACTCCTCTTTCTCTCTCCACAACAACAATCATCAACATCATCTCTCAATTTCTTTTGGACTTTTTTGGTAAATATTATTATTATTATATTATTTTATTAATTATTATTATTATTATATTATTATTTATTATTATTATTATTATTATTATTTTATTATTTATTATTATTATTATTATATTATTATTTATTATTTATTAATATTATTATTATTATTATTATTATTATATATTATTTTTTGAGAAATAAGTAGGAAAATTTTATTTCATCAAAAAACGCAACCGTTTTACAAACCTAGCAAACCAAACAACTGATGCAACCCATCATGAGCTCAAGCAGGAGACACCTTCTAGGAAGGGTTCTCAGGCAGGAGCTAAATCATCTGTAGCATCATCTCAAAAAAATAATATTGTTATTATTATTATTATTATTATTATTATTATTATTATTATTATTATTATTGTTGTTGTTGTTTTTATTATTATATATATATATATACATACATACATATATAGGCCAAATGAAAAATAATTTGTGTCAATTTGAATGTGTGAGAAAGATTATTTAAGAGAGTATTTGAGGAGAGAAAACGGCAGAGAGGGGAGTATGTGAAGTATATTGAGTGCATAGATGTTGCAAATGAAGGGGGGTCAGTCTATATTTATAGGCCTAAGACAAAAAAGGAAAGAACTGGGTGCAATTACGCCCAAAACTAGGCGCAATTGCTCCCAATACTAGTTGATTTGGGGAGATATTTGTGTGAGCCGCACGCTCGAGTGCAATCCCGAAGCTCCCAAAACGAGCCATTTCACTCGGGTGCACGTTTTTGCTTAGGAAATTCCTAACAACTTTTCCGCAACTCCAACAATTATGGAAAAATATTCATAAAATTTTATGTAAAAAATAACGCGTCGTGTTAGAATTTAGTGAATTTTGGAGTTGATTTCAGAACTTAATTAATTATCGGAAAATTAATTAAATTGTTGAAAATTCCGAAAAATTGCCAAAAATGCTTAGAAAAATACAGAAAAATTCCGAAAAATTCTAGAAAAATGTTTAAAAATAAGTTAAAATTATTTTGAAATTAAATCTTACATTTAAGGGTGCTTTGTGTAGAGAAACGTGCCCGGTGTAGTGAAAACTTGCTTTTAGGGTCTGTTAGGGCCCTAACTCTCTCTCAATTCAATTTGTGTGTTGCAAGGGGTGTCTTATCCTCGGYCGTATTGGGMATGGGAAAAATTTAGGTATGTACAACATCGATACAAAATCCTACGGTGGCAGGCATCCCCAAAATTAAGGGAGACATTGGTGTTGCTCGCGACATTAATATATATCTACAAAATCATTTTTGAACATGTACCCCTTCTAACCAATCTTAAGCAAAATATTCTCGACYACTCCAACCGGAACTCAGTTGGTACCATCCARAAGTTGAACGGTAGTGGATGTGGGTTTAAGAGAARCAAGGCTTAGCTTCAGGGTAGGTTATCACACTTATACCCGCCCCAAGGTCACATAGCGCGTCCCTTATGGTAATTCCATTGATAGTTCATGAGATATAGAACGTCCCGGGGTCCTTTAGTTTGTTTATTATTACTTTTTTGGGTTCATTTTGGATCTCATTTGCACTCTTATTACCCAAGTTAGGTGCTTCTCTAAGAAATTGAGAAAAGTTAGGCATCTCAATCTTTGCCCCATTAGGTGCCTGGTAGTTGAGAATGGTGGTGATGGAGAATTTGCAAGAATTGACTAAACATTGAGTCCAAGAGTTTTTTGGGGAAAGGAATCTCGGATATTTCTTCCAAGACTACCACTAGACTGTCCCTCTTCTGCCTTGTCCTTCTTCCTTTACTCTTGTTCCTCTTTTACTTCTTCAATTTGATCTTTTCATAATCGATTTCACTCTTTTTATCGCTCTTACCAACATCAACGGCCTTGAACTCATGTTCTTCGCACTAGCCTCACTTTTATCCTCGCTCTTATTATCAACCACAAAAACTCTTTCTTCTCTTGACTTACAATATGCTCAATGTTAGCCTCTACTTTCACTTCACCCACAACCTATTCATTGCTACCACTAGATTTCACAACATACACTTGAGAATTGGTCTCATTCTTTGTAGTGGAAGGAAATGATTGGGATGGTAGGATGTATTTGGGAGCTTGTGTAAGGAAAGTTAGGCCATTTGTTTTTCCATTACCTTAATCTTAGCCCTAAACTCTTGGCTATCCACCTTTGAGAATTCTTGATTAGGATCATGGGCTTGTTTGAATTGTCTAATATTTTGGTTAAAAGGGGGATAGGGATTAAGAAAGTTTTGAGGAGGATCTTTATTGAAAAGGGGTTGGATATAGTTACCTCTTGGTCCAACTTGAGGTCCACTCGTTCCACCTTGAAATTTGGGTGGAGGATAATTCTAATCAAATTGATTTTGATAATGATGGCATTGAGCATTTTGGTTACCAAAGCCACCAACATTCGTGTTGTAACAAAAATTTGGGTTGTTCCCTCTAAAACCACCTTGCCCATTAGCTTTATTGGGGTTTGGTTACCATAACCATGGTTTCTGATAACATACCTCTTGGTTGGTATGGTCTTTTGTTTCCAAAACCATTGCTTTCTTGGGGGGGTTGAAACCCCTTTGGTTGCCTTGAATTTTCATAATCAAACTGTAAATTATATTCTACCAATAAATTGAAACACTAAATTGTATTTCAAAAGTAATTATTTAATAGCCAAGATCTCTATTGCTCCTTCAAAGCAATTTGGGTAATTAAACTTAAAATTACCTACCAGATTTAGGTGACGCAGATAATTTCGGTAGACTAAGCAGTGATTCTGCAGTTGCTCATCAAATATTTTAAAAACCTACTACATAATGATTAATAACAAGATCTTTTTTAAAATAAAAACTTTTAAATCAACTATAACATGAAGTAAATCAAGGAATTGTGTCTAAAGTGTGAGCTACTACGAAGAGGAAAGAGAAATGAGAAAGCTCATATACAATATGACTACGATTCTCCCAAATTAATCGAACGACACGTGCACAAAATAAAAAGAGGATAAAAAGCTCAATCTACAATGAACTTTCGTTACAGCTACAATGTAGTTAACCAAAATTCAAAGACACACAATAAGGGTGTCAAACATCAATAGGAATCCATACTAAGCATACAAATAAATAAATAAAATTACAATGATTGTATGCATGACTATCAGGAAAATAAGACACATCTAGTTGACACTACGTTAAAAAACTAGTTAGAAATATAACAATGTAATATATTGTTTTCTGATTTCATTTTTATTCTTTATTGTGACTTTATTATTGTAAATACAATTAATTAGCTTTCTCACTTCTTTGATTTTCGATCGAATTTATATGCATGTCATAGTTTTATTTTAAGAATTGTGATTATATTCTAATGGTAGAAAATGTCATTATGAGACGTATACTTGAATTAGAATGATCAATTATTGATATAATCATTATTTGAGTTTTCCGAACTACCCTTATTAATTGTGAGCACTGTTTCCATTCTACTTATTCCCACTAAAAAATTAAATCGCACTCATTCTTAATTCAAAGTTTAAAACATTTAACTTTCAAATAATCTTTTAAGTGTTTAGTTAACATAAAACATCTCATATTTTTATAACTACGTAACTTACAAGAAGCCGAGAACACTAAAAGAAACATTTGTTACAAACAACAAATAGCTTTAAAAGAGTTCACATATGCGAATAAGTAAAGGAAATTGAAGTTAATTATATTTAACGAACACATCATTTCATTAGGGCTTGACCCATGTGGATTTGAGAATCTTACATTTAAAGAAAAGCTTAATGCCAAGTTCTTTTCTGAATCAATTACAAATATCTCTTAAGCCCATTATATTATATATCTATTCCAAACTAACATATCATTTTAATATATGGCTAATTTTATTACTGTAAATGTTACTTATTATGTTTCAACGAATATTGATGTATCTTGTAGAAAGAAAATTCCACAGTCACATGAAAGATGTTGATAATTAAATACTAGATGCAAATGTTGAAATTGTGATACGATGGAGGCAAACCCGAAGAATTGAATTAAATGGGTCTGGTTATGGAATATGAACAAGGAAATGATAATCAAATGTATGACATGAATTTAAGGAATCGAAATTTGTACTTCTCAGAGGTTATTTAAGCGTTGCTAGACCCTATTGAAGTTCATTCGTAGTGGCACATATTCACAATGCGAAAAACTCATGTCAACATGACCTGGCCTATATTTAGGTTTTATCTTAAAAATGCTAGCACGTTAAAGCCTTGGAAATATGACTAGGCTAGAAATAGAGAACTAAGTTCAAATGATAATCAGGTCATGATGACTTCCTTATTATATTTGGAATATGAAGTGTTTAACATGATGATGAATGAGCTTCTCCTGATTATCAAAATATATGATGTAGATATTCAAATTCCGACTATGAATTTCGCTATGAAATTAAAAAGGTAAGAGTTGCAAATTTACGGAAATTTCCAAACGAAGTTTCAATATTCCTCTGTGAGATTTTAAATATATTATACAAAATTTTTTTAGAGAGTAAATTTTCACGAGCTTTACGTTATTTAAATAGTGTCATCTAGTTAAGCATTAGTTACACAGATTTTCATCATCGGGGTATTAATAAAAGGAAGGCAAATTATTGGATGGAGAATTTCAAGAAGAAATGAACTTTTTCCCCATGTGAAAATTAAGATTTTCCGAGATTTTTTATTAAATAACTAGATTACACAAAATTTTGAGTGCCTACTTGACACTCGATTCGGTCGAGATAATAAAATAAGCCTTTATGATGTGTTTTCCTTAATGCTTTAACTACGTAAGTCAATTACTTTTCTTCTATTTTGAAATGAAACTCTTAGGTAGTGGATGCTTAGGTAAAAGCAAGAAATTCTATGGGAAATTTCAAATGTGTCTCCCTAAGGTCTTTGAGGGGTGGAACATTTCTAAGTTGTAAATCTAGAACAAAATTACAATTACAAAACAACTCTGGACTCTAGCAAGGAAAACTGACTCTAAGTTATTTTATTTCCTAGATGTTGTCCTTCTTGTAAGCCAAGTTCCACTGCAACTTACAAAGAGCAGCCTCATTCCATAACTAAATAAAGACAGTGTGCCAACCTCTAAGAATCTTAGGAAGGCTCAAGTACTCTCAAGCAACTAAAGCTCTCTTAGAGATCCTATCCTTAAGTGTGATCAATCTAATTAAGCATGGTGATTGAGCTGTTATATGTTACTCGTCAATAAAATTCAAAATTTTCAACTCAAAAAAATAAAAAAAAATGATGAATTTTCCTGCAAGGCTCTGCATGAAAATGTTAAGAAATTATATAATTTTTTAGATTGGTAATTTTTTTGAACTAAAAAAATGTAAGCGTTTTTTGTGATGCTTAAGAATGTATTGAAGCTTTTAAATATATTCACTTAAAAAAATAACAAGAAACAATGTGTTTTCTTTGTATAATACAAAATATTGTGTTCTATAATCTTTCTTGCTTTTTTAAAGTACACTACAACAAAAAAGGGTTTTCGTGGCGATTGTTAAGGCCTTTCGTGTCGATTGTAATTGACACAAAACACTTTTGTATCAAAAGCCTATTCGATACAAGAGGCTTCGTTTCNCCTTTCGTGTCGATTGTAATTGACACAAAACACTTTTGTATCAAAAGCCTATTCGATACAAGAGGCTTCGTTTCCGTAGCATATTGAAGTGATTATAAGAATTGATGGTGTAGACTGAAACAATCGCCACGATAGACTAACACTTATCGTGATGATTGTTGTGACGATTATAATCGACACAAATTGTGTAATATGATTTGCACCTCCAATAAGATATAGCGTCGATTGCAATCAACGCTATTTCTCATTTAGTGACGATTTTACTCTTACTACTAGACAATTATTATTGTATATGAGATTCTTGTTATATCAATTACAATTGTCACAAATGTGTAATTCATTATCTGATTCTATTGTGTCGATTGCAATGGACACGAAAATGTTAATATCTACTATTAGAATGGGATATAGAAATAAATATATAATTGTTTATAGCCTATAAAAAAAAACAAAAATGCTAATAGAATTACAAGATAATTGTACTAATTATTAAGATTTTTATATTAAATATAAATCATAAGTTGAAACTTATCATAATATATGTATATCAATACTAAATAAAATAAACCGTTGTTTCGTCAATAATATGACTCCTTGCTTACATAAGCTACMATGGTAGTCTAAGCTATTACAACGAATAGAAACTAATCCGAACAATATATCTTCTAGCGATCTACTTCCATAAATTAGTACCTGCAAGAAGATAAAATGGTATACAAATTAATATATAGTTGGAACTTCATTAACATAATCAATCTATATTATGTAATTTTTACCTGGTCGACAACAAGATGGTTAGTAGTAATCATCTAGCCTTTTTATCCAGAACTCAAATCGTCATCACCCTATAGATAATACATACACAACACTTAGTACATTAAAAAATTATTGATACTATCAATATATAAAGTTAACCTAAGAGACAATAAGATAGAATAAAAGTAAATTTATTTATGTGGTTTTAGTTAGTTTATCCATTGTAAATCATTGAGTACAAATTTCGGCAACATCTCCTTTGTATATAGGGAACTCCCAAATATATATATATATATATATATAGTTTTTATGTTTGCAACCAACCAATATAACAATAATTCTCATACAAATCAATGAAAAATTGAGTATAAATTTCAACAGCATCTCCTTTGTATATAGAACACTCCCATATATGTATATAGGACAGTTTTTAATGTTTCCCATCATCCAACCAATATATCCAATAGTTTTTAAGTTTCCAATTATCCAACCAATATATCCAACCAATATATCCAACCAACATATCCAACAACAATTTAATATACACACATGAGATCATCTAACAATGTAAAAGAACTCGATCAATGGTAGGATAAGTAACATTAGATAAGTTAGATCATGAAGAGCATTGGAGCATTGGAGCATTGGACCAAACGTAAATGATAATAGGATGAATACCCAAAGCATTGGAGCATCTTACAATAGGGTTATCAGAATTAAATCATATGATTTAAGATGAAGCTTTGGTCACCTGCAATTTCTTCCCAAGATTTCTGCATGACTGTACTCTGTAAGCTCCAAGAAACTATCAGATGCAAATATATGTAACCCAAAATGTAATAATCAACTTAACTTTTATCAGAATCTTTAAGTATTTGAAGGTTGTTGCATGGATGATAGGATGAGTAATCAAAGAATTGGAGCATCTTACAATAGG
>SNQN01012383.1:1911-12681 GCA_008642245.1 Bassia scoparia
AAAATAACCTGCAAGATTAATTTTTTTATTTTTTCTTATATTTTTATATCAAACTAGACATCATATGCTTCAAAAAGGATATTCACACGACTCCTTGGTCAATTCCAATTGTCCTGTAAAATTCGGCAAAATTATACATTAAAACTGGAAATCGGACAATCAGTGCAGCGGAGTAATGACCAGRCCATGTTCGAGGCCATAAAACGCCTGTTTAACATTTTTATATAATTTTTTAAATATTTTTTCTGGAAATTGGAGATGAAGGGCTTTAAAACGAGTATTCGCACGACTCGTAATTCATTCCGAGCAATCCAGAAAAATCGGCGAATCTACAGTTATGAGCAAAACCGAAAAAAACGAAATGGGATACAACAATCAAAACATAACAGAATACAATCAAATAACAAGATGATTACTGGAATGAATCATGAAATTAAATAAAYATATGGTTATGAAGTGTTATAGTCCTCAGAAATTGTATCGAATCGTCGCRGTCGAAACGGATTCGCAAAGGCCTTCGAATCACTTGTTTTACGACTGTATTGAAGGAGACTTATCGTACTGTTTATGCTGGAATTGGGTACTGTTTTGAGGGTCTTTTTGCTTCAGTTTTGGGACAGATTTTTGAGGGTTTAGAAGTGTATTGATGCTGCTGTGTTTAGGGGAAGAAGCGGGGCTGTTTTGAGGGGTGTTTCGGTTGAGCGGTGATGCTATTTTTGTAGCAGTTTGGAGGGGTGTTTGAGAGGTTTTTTTCGTGGGTTTTCTTGATGATCTAGAGGGCTGGTATATGGGGGTATATATAGGGAAGATTAGGGAAAAGAAGTAGGGTTAAGTAAGGTCTAGAATGTTGATAAGTTGTGCGTGGGACTTGCGTGTGCCGCAAGCTTATTTTTGGGCTTTCTTTATGGTAGGTTTGCATGGGCTTGCATGGGGGGTTTAAGGTAGAAGGGATTTCGTCGGTTTAATTACGTGTTTTAGGTTTTATTTTATTTAGGCTTAGATTATTGGATATTAATTTGGGCTTGGCTAAAAGAAATAGTTTAGGCTTAGGTAAAAGGATATGGGTTCAAGGGTGGGTCTAAAGTCTATTTAAGCAATCTCAGGCCTTTTAAGAAATCCAGACCAATTAACGATCGATGTAGTAAAATCATAGGACTCTTATTTGGGGAGACATTTTTAGGTGTCTACACAAGGGAAGCATTGTTCCTGAATTTCTAGCCAACTCGCCTAGAGAGGCAGAGCCAGAAGACTTTGAATTCCCCGACGAAGATCTATATATGACCGAGGACGGAGCTTGGTGCTTATACTTCGATGGATCTTCAAAACAAAAAGGAAGCGGCGTGGGCATACTTCTGGTATCGCCAGAAGAAGAGCACATGACGATTCCGTAAAACTAGACTTCGATGTCACTAACAACGCTGCAGAATATAAAGCCTGCATAATCGTGTTAAAGGCAGCTGTGGCACTCGGTGTTGAGAAGTTGAGGGTGTATGCTGACTCTTCCTTGATCATCAATCAAATCTCTGGGAAATGGAAGGTCAGAAGTGATAGTTTGGCCCCTTGTCAAGCACATCTAGAGACAATTGCCCTGAATATCAAAGAAATAGAATACACTTATCTCCGTCGAGAAGATAATCAGTTTGCATACCCCTTGGCTAAACTAGCCTCGATGATTAAGATCCCTAGTTCGTTAACTCATACACCACTAGTCATCGAAAGGCGGCAAGCCCCAGCTCATGTCAACGCCTTAGGAGATGAAGAGCAAGACCCCTCACCTGGTGAAGAAAATGAGCCTTGGTATTCACACATCTTGAAGTTCTTGCAAAGGGGTGAATACCCTCCCCATGCATCCAAGAAAGCTCAAAGAGCTCTAAGGCGATTAGCATCTCAATATGTCTTGTACAAGGGGAAGTTGCAGAAAAAGGGCTATCATGGTCGCTCATTACTTTGCATTAATCTGGAGGAAGCCAAAGCAATCACGGATAACGTACATGGTGGTGTGTGTGGCATGCACATGAGTGGCAAGATGTGGGCAAGAATGATCATCACCCTCAGATACTATTGGATAATGATGGAGAGAGATTGCCATGACTATGTCAAAAAGTGTGACATTTGTCAAAAGAATGCCAACTTGCAACATGTACCTCCATCACTCCAATACACCTTCACCATCGGTCGAAAAGTGCGACATTTGTCAATAGAGTGCACGAATTTAATCGCCAAATACAAAATTCAACACCATCGGTCCTCCTCGTATCGGCCGCAAACCAATGGAGCTGTTGAAGCAACGATTAAAAATATAAAGACAATCATCACTAAAATGACTGAAACTTATAAAGATTAGCCTCACAAGCTCCATTTTTCTCTTTGGGGATACCGAACCTCGATAAGGACCTCCACGGGATACACCACTTTCTCTCTGGTCTATGGCACAGAAGTTGTTCAACCGATTGAGTTGGAGGTCCCATCGCTCCGCATTTTGCTTGAAAGTAAAATCCCCTAAAGCGAGTGGGTCCGTGCCAGATACGATGAGCTCATACTTTTGGATGAAAGGCGTCTCGCCGGCTTAAACAATGTGCAAGTCTACCAACAAAGGATCACGAGGCATTTCAACAAAGGTGTCAAGCTCGTAATATCAAGGAAGGTGACTTGGTTTTAAAAGCGTTGAGGAAAAACATTCTAGACCCTCGCGGCTAATTTCGTCCAAACTGGGCAGGAACCTACATAGTCAAGAACATCTTAACTGGAGGAGACGTGCGATTGATAGATATAAATGGCGATGAATTCGCAAGCCTCACCAACATGGACCAACTCAAAAAATACTACATTTAAGCACCACAAAAGCTTTAAATCTACCCTTTTTTCCAACCTTGTGAACTACGAGAGGCCTGATTCCATATTGGATACGTAGGCAGCTTCTTTGAGGTGCGGCCCCATTAATAATATTATTCCCACCATTTTTTTCATCCCTGCTCTTTGCTCATGTAATTCATAAATGTAAATAATTGTAAAGCAAATAAAAAAAGCGAGTCAATTTTATTAAACTTTTATTGAGTTCACATCAAATAAAGTGCTAGATAAAATAAATATGGCACGCAGGCCTGCAATAAAAGCTAAAAGAATTAAGCAGTAAATCCTTTTTCTCCTTTTCTACCCCACATGTACTCGCTTCCTTGTCATAAGTCTTTCTCAACTTCCTTCTCTTAGTTTCTTCTCGAGCGGGTGCCTTGGTTTCCTTGGTCTCTCCTCATTCAGCGGGCCTAGTTGACTCCAAACAGGCGCGGTCCTTGGTCCAAGTCTGTCCTTGAATGAGCTAGCAGTAGTTCTTTCCGAACGCTTAAGGTTAGGGACAAAGGCATCTTCGACCTCCAAAGGTCGCTTCCTCTTAAGTACGTTCCTCTCCGCAGCCCTATAGTCAGCACGAGCTGTGGCATTGGTTGCAGTCATCCACTTATTGAAGAAAGAAGAGGTGGTCACATCACGCTCATCAAGATCTAGCGCCTCCAGTTTAGGGCGGCAACCCAAAAGTCCACCCACCTCTTCAAGGAACGACAAAAAATGGAGTGATTTGGAGGCTTGCGAGTATCATGATCTAGGATGACTCGTTTCTTGGCATACTCACGCATTAGACGGGTAGAAAAATATAAAGTCAACGCCCTAAGACGACTGATAATCAAGCCCTCCTCGTCATCCGATGTCATCATCCTCTGAATACGCCACCATAGAACAACCCACCTAATCACAGCCTCTCCACTCGCAAAGTATCTTACCCAGTCATCTTCATAACGTGACGAGTATAATCTTTTGCGAGTACAGTAGCTCTTGGTGTTATATGATTCCATGTTCTCAGGAGGCGTAAACAAAGATAAGCGTTCAATCAACCATATCTGCAAATGAAAGCGAATAATAATGTGAGCGCCAGAAACACGGGGAATTACTACTTTAATTAACGAATTAAACAATGTAATCATACCTGCAATATATGAGGACAACAAGTCAAAGGGGCACTGTAAGGATCTTTTTCCAAATCGTCTAACGCGAGYAATATCTCCCCGCAACAAAGCAAGGAGGGTGAACGACCAACCTCGCATTGTTCAACAACAGCAATGACGGGGGCAAGGCCAAAATTTTCCGATTTTTGAAGAAAAAGATAATGGCAAAATAAGAAAAAGATGAGGGCCCTTCTCCTATGAGCATCACTAAHCCTACCCATTGTTCTAAAGTGGTCAATTAGCCTTAATAAATAAACTTCGTGGCTAAAAAAAATGTCAGAATTTTTGCGTTTCTCAAGCCCCATGAAATTTTCAAAGGAATAATAAAAGAAATCTGACAAATTAGGGGCACAAGGGGGATGATCAATGGGCCAACCAATGATGGCGCTAATTTCTTCAGGCAATGGGGTGATTTCGTTATTGTTAAAGCAATAAGAATGGGTGCGAGGATTCCAAAACTTTATGGCGGCATATAAAAAAGCAATATCGATTTTCACTAACCTTAGCACCAAAAGAATGTCGCAATAATGGTCACAAATATCGCCTTTGACCGTGTTGGAGAGATCACGTATCCATGAATCAAGAGCGAAACCAACCTTGCGAGCAGTGATTGAAGGGATTTGGAAGAATAAAGTGTCTAGGGTTTGTAGTAAAAAGACAAGCACAAGGTTTTTGAGGTGAATGAATCTCATAAACCTCGTCCGTATTTATTAAAAAAGAAAAATTCAAACCGACCTAAAACCCTAAGTTTTCAAGCGTATATACGCTGATACGGAGCGTATATATGCTAATACGGAGCGTATATACGCTCAACTGCTGACTAGGCAACCTATCTTTTTCAAAATTTCGAAAATACAACATAAAAGAAGCGTATATACGCTATAGAGGAGCGTATATATGCTCCCCACCTACGTATATACGCTCCTCTGCAGCGTATATACGCTACACCACTTGGTATGCTGACATGGAAAACCCTACTCTTGCAGTTTCGTATGGTTTCCAACTTGGTTTGGGGAATTTCTTGTGTATTTTCGCCCTAAATATAGCCTTGTTTGCAAATTCAAGGGGGGGGGGGGGGGGAATTTGTTGTATTCGGCAAATGTACGGTGTTTTCACTTCGACTCAAATGCATCGTAGAATTGTAATGTTTTTTTTGATCTTTTTTTCGGAAGGAAGTCGGTACCTCAATGCATATTTGAAACACATATTGTCAAAACATACAAACACATGCATTCATACACAAATTGCATAGCATACAACCCATAGTTTCAAATAAATGTGAAAAACAAGGTTAAGTTATTCCTAAAAATCCCTAGTCTATTGAGGTGCACCCCCGGATCCACTACCATCTCCCGAGTTCATAAACCGATGCAACTGGGTTAATAATCCCGGAGATAGGATGACGGGTGTTGCCGTACTCGAGGAGGAAATCATGGAAGCATTGAATGGCTGGGGGCCTGAATACGGAGGATGTTGAGGAACGAACTTTGGTCCTATCTGAGAAGCAAACTACATCCCTTGTTGAGTTGAGAAGTGAGACACAAAAGAAGAATGAGGCACCGACTGCTGACTTTGTTGACTCTGAAATACAAAAGCAGGAATAAGCATCTCAAACAAGTGAAACAGTTAAAAAACACTTGGGTGAAAGACAACATACCCAACGAGCTTGTCGAGTCCTAAGATTCCATTTCCAGGAATCAATCACTCTCAATACTCGTTCCGACCCAGCCCGGTTAAACTGAAAGCATCAAAAAACGTTAATTCAAAAGCTAAAATCAGCATAAAAGCAACAAAAGAAAAGAGAAGAACACTTACTCCTTGAAAGTCTGGTGGCAAGGAACGGGTAGAGTGCAGCTCTGTCTCAGGTGCCTCACTCAAAGTCTCCTGTATTTGACCAAATGGCCCATAGTAACTGAAGGGAAGGTCAGCAAAAGGAACGATTCCCTCCGCTAAATCAAGCTGCAAAAGCATTCAAAACCATTAAAACGGCAGTCACAAGCAAATAACTTCAAAGTATAAAGGGGTGTGCGAGTACCCTAGGGCGAGGAATGAACATGACAACAGGAGCTAGACGAGGAATCAACACATCCCCATACGATGCATCATCGATAAGCAAGGTGGTGTGATCAACAGCCTCAAGGCGACAGTTTTTCAGCGCCTGCGACAGGTTTGGCGTCATCAACATCGCAAGAGGATCTACAGGGACCACAGGAAAGCCCCGAGCATGATGCCTCGCTACCCGCTCACTAAGGTAGAATATAGCGTCAGTCGGTATCATAAACACTCGACGGGTCCCGGTCAGGGAAAGAGCTACGGTAGCAGCCGGATGCTCAACTCCATCAAAGGGGCGAAAGTTCACCTATGATCAAAGGACATAGGAAGTGTCACAAAATACTGAAAATGAAACAAGAAGAAGCCAAAGCCAAATATTTACCTCATGAGCTTTCATGCGTTTGATTTTCTTACAAGTATCCATCAAGGCATCTTGAGACCTTAAAGTCTTACGCCTGGCCCAGCACTTGGCAGCCGGACACTGTGGAGGTGCAGGGATACTGGGGGCTAGACGAGGCAGGTAAGAGTAAGCCCAAAGCTGCAAGAACATTCAAAGTAAGACATGTCACAAACAAAGAGGGACAAAGATACGAAAGGCCCAAAAATAAATGAATACCTCAATCACTCGCCATGGGCCTGAAATTGACACTTTCACCCGACTATCCAATTAGCGGCAAGACTTTCTCATACTTACGAGCAGCTAGGCGTAACCTAAGCCGGCCCAGTCATAGTTCTTAACTACACTCAAGTCCTTCAGAGACTCCAGATTGCGTTGCTGATAGCGGCTTTCAACCCCAGAATCTGGTACCAGGAAATTGTTGATTATCAGCAACTATATAATCCGTGCCCGTTGGGCCTCACTCACCTCATCCAGCCAAAATTCGCCCAAAAGAAGCACAGGCTTCAGGAACTTCTCATTTTTTGGGAAAGAAGCACAAATAGGGTCGAGCAGCCGTGGTAGCTCCTCAGAACTCATGCTCATCGAAGGGTTAACCTGCACAAGTTTTGTAGTAAACTCCAACCCAGTTAGCATAGAGAAGTCGAAAGGGGTGATGGTCATCTCACCTCACGGGAAGTGAAATGTGTTGGCGGTGTCCCAAAACCTCTCCAACAGGGCAAGAACGAACGCAAGTGGACCCTTGTAGTCGGTAATTGACTTGATTGTCTCCACGAAGTGATGGAACCCCGTATCCTCCATAAGCCCCATGAAGTCTGGATCATCTAGTGTCTGAAGAAAAGAAGTTGGCAACTCCATGGGAGTGACTATACCCCCGCAGCTGATAATTTTCCTACAAGACAGAACGAATCCAATAAGGCACCATATTCATGTAAAGCAAGGGAAAAGAGAAAGAAAAGAACACTTACGATTCCCGAAAGGGGGCGGAAGGAGATGTGGTTTTCCCTATAACACCACAACTGATTTGGAGACCAAGAAGGGCACTTCCAGTTGTTCTTTCGGCTAAAGCGAGTAGGAACCGCCTCAACCTCCTCTAAGACATCCTCCATTGGATCTGTCATCCTATAAATGGGTACAAAAGGTCAAAAAGCAAATCGGCAGCATCACGACTATACATGAACAATACCAAACACACAAAAGTGTGACAATCCTACAAAGTAAACCATTTTCAAGATGGGTGTTCATAACCCATAAGCATACATTACACAAGTGGCTTTGGAATAAAGTTCTAAGGTTATTGTGTAGTGAAAACCAACATACATATGAATAAGCAAAGCAATTTGAACTTCAAGACCATACATTACGTTAGTAGCTTTGGAATAAAGTTTCAAAGTTGTCATGCAATGAACAAGCACAATGATTTCAATATCAAGGCCATACATTACATGAATGGCTTTAAAATAATGTTTTAAAATCAACGTGTAATGAAAACAATCCACGGATATCATTCGCAAGAAATTCGGGGGTTATGACATTATGCTTATGATTCTTAAACACAAGTTTTGAGTTAAAGCATGGTGAAAATATGTAGTAAGCTTTTGTGGTAAAAATATTCACTAAATTGGTTTCATACTATGTAATGAGTAATACTACAACCAATGGTTAAGTTTTAAAACAATGGACAAGCCTTGAAAATCAATTATGAAGCTATAAGCTCATCATCAAGTCTTATCAAGTTTTTCATTTCAATCATCAATTGTCAAGTCTTGAATTGCAAGGTACAAGTAATCATCAAGTTATGAGCTTTCATTATTTACTCAAGCATACAAGGCAAATTTCCAAGTAATTCATCAATATTCAAGCCACATCAAAAATTCAACCACAAACACAAGAACTCAACGCAAAAGACATTCCAAAAAATCCCAAGCAAATTTAGGCCAAATTCCAAGCATATTTCAAACAAAAATTCAACTAAAAATTGGACAGAAATTCGGCCAAAATGAGGGGCAAAATCGCACCATATTTTCGAGCAAAATAATGCTCAATTCTTTAAGTTTCAATCTCAAATTCAAGTCAAAATAAGCAAAAGCATGGGCATACAACAAGGACACAACAATTCCTAGCAATTACAGCACAAACAAGCACAAATTCAAGCAAAATTGGGGCAAAAATCAAAAACTCCCAAATCTGAAAAATGGAGCTCGAAAATTCAAAAAATAAGGTTAATTATACCTGAACTTTTGAATGAATCCTCAAGTAAATGCTTCCCAAACTTTCTTGTAGATCAATGAGGGAAAGAATTTGAGAGAAGAAGTCGATRGGGGAGGTCGAAATAGCAGCAGCTTGGAGAAGATGAATTAGGGGGCTGCGTTTTCTAGGCAAAATACGCCCCATAAAAAAAAATTACACCCCTTATGGAGCGTATATATGTTCCCCACCTGTGTATATACGCTCGTGCTGCCTCATAAAAAAAATATTTGTACCCCTATGGAGCGTATATACGCTCCCCACCTACATATATACGCTCCTGCTGACGTGGCATGCCACGTTAGCTACCTGTGGGGCCCTTTTTTTCGAATTTTTTCCGTACTTAAACGGCTTGTCGCGTGCTATTTCGATCATCCAACGGTAATTCAGCCTCCTGGGAATATCAAACAAACTTTCAAATGTCCTGCCAAATTACAACATTGCCCCCCAAGTGGTAAAATTACAAAAATACCCCTAATTGGGCAAAATTCAAGTGTTCCACAAAACATTCAACGTCAACATTTTAATGCAACCTCCAAGGCATACACATCTTTTCGGGTTTTGGAATGTACCCCCGCACCAAAAATTCCGCATACACATCTTTTCGGGTTTTGGAATTTACTCTTGCACTAGAAATTCCACACACACATCTTTTCGGGTTTTGGAATCTTCTCCCGCGCCAGAAGTTTCGCATACACACCTTTTCGGGTTTTGGAATTTTCTCCCGCACCAGAAATTCCAAAGCAAGCGAATTATTCCAAGGATACGTGCACATCCAAGGAAATCTATCGCATGGGACACGGCTATAGGTAAGACTAACCATTGTTTTGCAGGTACCGGCGAAAAAGGGCAACTCAGGGTCGCAGAATGACTTGAGTTGCTCTGCGTCCCGAGTTGAATACTTTGACTTTCGTCTTACGAGGCTTTCGTCTCTCCATACTTAGTCAAAGTGGGGGCTTCTGTAGACACCTAAATGTGTCTCCCCAAATGGGTAATCGATGATGAAACATACCACGTTTCGTGATCAATTTGATTCTGAAAAGACGCAGTTGAACTCGTAAATAGCTCGAAATATGTGAAGTCATGCTCGAAATGATGTGTCAATGGTCAAATAAGAGGAATAAAGTATTTTCTTTTATTTCTTTTATTTATTTTCTATTTTTAGAAATTTCTATTTAGTTTTAGGATTTTTTAAAATAATTTATACTGGTGATTTTCATGATTTTCTATTTAGTTCACCAGTATTTTCAGATTATTTTTCCGATTTTTCTATAATTTTCTATGAATTTTACAATATTTACAAAAATCAAAATACACAAAAAATACATAAAAAATTAGAAAATACTTTTAAAATACCAAAAAAATACATGGAATGTTCTAGAACCCCTTAGAATCGTATTTTCTTGCCAAAGGGGGTGTCTAGGTTCATTCTATTCGAGAAGAATCAAGAAGAATCGAAATATTTTCAAAAAAAGGTAGGGAATAATTGAGCGTATATACGCTCTGAGAAGCGTATATATGCTCCTGCCAGCGAATATACGCTCCTTCAAGCGTATATACGCTCGTTTTGCCTTTTCGTGCATATAAATACCCTCCTTTGGCCTCATTTTCGACAACTTCACACGTTGCTAAGCTTCACATACTCTCTTGCTTTCTCACTTACACTCTCTTGCTACTACAAACACACAAATACAAGTTCTAGCGCTCTTTTGAATCGAATTGACGAGCGAAATCAAGGTATAACTCTGAGGTTGCTCAACTAAAACCTTCATTTTGCCTTCTTCTAAACTTGACTAATAACTATTACGAGTTTCAATTAAACTAAAAAAATGTAGAAACTCACCTTTCAGTTGTTTATTTTATCAATGTCATTTTCATTTTCATTATTACTTATCATTATCGTTATTATTATCATTATTATTGTTTACCATAGTTAATATTATTATCGTCAATACTAACATGTTTATTACTCTTGTCTAGCGGATCGATCAAAGGCACTTTTTCGTCAATACTAACATGTTTATTTGTCTTGTTTAGTGGATCGATCAAAGGCACATTTTCTTATAATCTAACGATTTGTTT
>SNQN01012386.1:0-16112 GCA_008642245.1 Bassia scoparia
AAGATCCGGAAATTCAATGACGTATCACATAACGTCGATATATCATTGGAGCGATCGGTTTTCTAAGCAGCTACCCTTTGTTAATATTTGACTGAACAATCAAGTGAGTACTGCATTTATCTTATGGTAGAAGCTCATCTGTTTGTACATACGTACAACCCACTCTAATTAATATTAGTTTAGTTGTGGCGTTTCAAAGTGAGATTCAATAGGCTCTTTTGAATTCATTGTTTATTGATTTCTGGACTACAATGAGTACCGAGTAGAGGCCGCTTACATGTCGGGCGGATTGGGTTTACTGATTCAATCCGTACCATGGTTCCCCGAACCACATTTGGTTCGTGGACTATTTGTGGGGCAACTAGTTTGCACTAAATGTTTTCGGGCGTCCGTGATAACCTATATAGGTCACTGTAGGCGATCCCGTCTCAATTCGACAACACACCCCAACGCATTCACATGCGGATTCCATGGCTCAATTCCATGACACTGAAGCTGAGGTCACGCCCCCCTAAGGTGGGGCGAAGCCCTACATTACCCGATGAAAGACGTTCTTTTCTGCGAGAGATTTCAACCGCCAGGCGGCTGAAAGAGCTTGGAAGTCCTCGCTAGACATGGTCCCGTTGAGATGACTGGGAAGTTTTGCGAAGGAAGCTTCTGCGAGAGGAAACACTTGGTTAGAAAAATTCAAGTAAAGAGAATAATCAAGAAGTTAAAGTCTACCTCTTTGGTCTCGCGTAATGCGACGACCACATGCGAGGTCAAAGGCTCGCAGGAAGTCTTTATTGCAAAAACATTCGAGAGTTGGGAGCCAGTTCTTGGGGACCAAGGTCTTGCGAGCTAAGGCCCTATATTGGTACTCCACAGTCTCGAAGTACTCTAGTTGCTGTACAATCAGAGGGGTTCTCGCCCCCAACTCACTCTCCCTGAAGGTGTTCTGGTCCGAGGTCCATGAGGAGATGACCTTTGCAAGAGAGGTGTTTTCGGTGTGCACTAGGAAGAAGTCATTCTTCCAGTTGTACACTTTACTTGGTTTGTCCAGCGAAGTCATGTACTTCCCTTTTTTCTGGAGCTGGAACCAACCAGCCTGGCATCTGTTGTTCTTGGAGATCAGATGCATGCGAAGGAACACATCCATCTTACATGGTCAGCCCTTCACTTTACAAGTGGACATGTACCCAAGAATGTGACACCATGACTGAGGTGTCAGTTGTGCGAGACCTATGCCATAGGCCTTCAGCACATTTATTATGAAAGAATGGAGAGGAAAGCGAAGACCCATGTCCACCACTGCCTTGTAAACGGCGAAGGTGTTTTCTGTTGTTTGGGTGATCGCAGTTCCCTCAGCAGGGATCACAAACCTCTCCTCGACTTCAGGTGCGACGAAGCCGATGTGAGGAGCATAGATATGCTGGAACTGCTGGAGTGCGGCCCTCCGGACCTTTCGCACTATGGTTGACGAAGGACTGTCCTTGTCCTTGTCCTCGTCTTCAGAGGATTCCTCCACCTCTTGGGGTTTGTTTTTGGCGATCCAAGCCA
Organism: Bassia scoparia; assembly: GCA_008642245.1. Taxonomy (NCBI): domain Eukaryota; kingdom Viridiplantae; phylum Streptophyta; class Magnoliopsida; order Caryophyllales; family Amaranthaceae; genus Bassia; species Bassia scoparia. The sequence goes on from SNQN01012386.1 coordinate 1,540, forward strand.
AGGGGTCCTTGTCAAACTCGACCTCGTCCCCATCCTTGCCTTTGGCAATCTTTATTTGAGGCTCTCCATCACTGCTCTCCTACAAAGCGGCATCAATGCTCGCACTTATTTCAGCAGAGTCAGGACTGGAGTCCTCCACTCGCACAGGAATGCGACCAGAAGTACTTGGCTGGTCAGGCTCATCCTCATAAAATTGGTCCTCTGGTCTCCTAGTAGCTATGGTTTTTATGTGAGGCATCTTGATACGAATAGACAGAGTGTCAAGGATGGGACGAGGAGCTACAGAGTGCGAGTACAAAAATCAAGGGAGGAGGAGAAAGCAGTTAAATTGGAGCCAGGCAAAGTTGGACTAGGCTCTTCCAAGCCCCCAACTCTATTCTTATTGGGCGAAGAGTCCGTAGAACTTGCGTCGCTCATTATTACTTTGATAAAAAAGAATAAAGAATAAGTGCGAAGTAAAAAAAAGGTGCGAACAGTACCTGATGTGCGAAGACGACGAAGTGTCGAAGAAGAACTGAAAGAAAACTGCGAACTGCGACGAAAACTGCGAAGAGCGAAGCGGAGACTTGCTAACTGCGAACCTAAGTCGTCGCTGAAGCTCGAAGATGTGCGAAGAGATTAGAGAGAAGTGCGAAGAGAACACGAATTTTCAGCGAGAAAGGAAGAAAAAGTCCTTTTCTCTCTCCTTCAGGGGATATTTATACCCTAGGCACAACGGGCAGCTTTCCCCCTTGTTTTTGAAATTTGAACGGAAGGAAGGATTTGAGCGGGAAGGGAGATTCGTCTCTTGGGCTGTTGCTGCTACGCGATTTCCAAGGCTGCGAATTAAATTTTTGTCCTGGCCATTCATCTCCTACGAAGGCACACTTCCCAATGCAAAAAAAAGAGGGAAAATACCTAGGTTTTGTTTGATTTGAGATTTGTTTACGAAATGTCAATTATTGTAAAATCATGATCAAACACCCTATAAATCCAACGATTTATTGGGTCTTTGAGGGGCAAATGATGTGGCACGGAAATTCCTTGCCCACGTGTCCTTCAAATATTGGGTCGAAATGATCCACGTGGAAAACGCTACAAATTAAATTAATCCGAACCAAAACGGGACGGAGAACCGACGTTTCTACACCAAAACGGTAGTAAGGACCGCTCGGAAGCATGGATGAATGACAAGTGTCACTCATCCAAGTGATGCCTTGGTTTTTGAGGGATTGCCTATAAATACCCCGAAAAACCAAGGAAAACACACACTTTTCCCATAGCATTTATGGCATAGCACCCAACTACTCGAGAGCATCTCTCACTACTTTCTCTCTCTAGCTTGGCACTTTTTATTCCCTAAACTCCATACTTACTTAAGCATCGGAGGGGAGATAATCCAAATAGGATTATTCTCCTTTGTGCAGGTGTCAGGCAAGCTTTGTAAGCCAGGAAGCAACAAGCATCTAATAGCCAGGAGGTCAGAGGTAGCCAGGAGTCAGTCAACGTGCAATAGAAGGTCACGTCTCCCAAGGTAGCATTGACGGGAAGCCTCCACCGCTCTCTCAACCCAGAAGCTAGGGAAATATTATAGCCAGGACACGTCATCCCCAAATTACTTGCTACAACAATAACAAGAAAGCATTTAGAATGAGCTCAGAACAAAGCATACCAGATCTGCAACGTTGCCAACGCATTCACCTTTAGCAGTAACATCTCCAATATTCTCACCCTTAGCAAATGCTTTATAAATTGTAGAACGAGTAGATGTTGATGTAACAACAACAACAACATTCTATAGAGGCAAACCAACAGATCAAAAACAGATTAGCCTCRGCATTGAAATCAATTCAGCACCTTTGTACCCAGAGAAAAGGGAGGGGAAAACAATWAATCGTAAAAAAGAGTAGTGCAACAAAACAACTTCACCCAGATAAAACCAATAATCCACAAAACAACAAAACATTCTTTATGTTGAAAATCCTAAATAACGAAAATGCATTAGATCTAGTTTTTAAAAAGCAAGGAAACAAAACCCAATCCTAAAAAACCAATTAATGAATCGAAAAAAATCAAACCTTTAAAAAATCGAAAACAAATGGGACAATCCCAAAAGCTGAGAATCGAAAAAACGAAATAAATAAAGAAAAATCGAACACTCAAAATCGGAAAATACAAAATAAAAAACGGAAAAACCTAGATCTATAAAATACAAAATCGAAAAACCCAAAACAGAAAATAGAAAATCAAAATAAATAACAAAAAAACACAAACAAAAATAGAATATGCAAAAAATCAGATCAAAAAATCGAATAACAAGGCAATCGAAAACAAAAATCAGAGCAATCGAAAAAACCAAAAAATCAGATCAAAAAACTAGAAATTTGGAAATTGCAAATCAGATCAAAAAACCAGAAAAAACCGAAAACCCAAAAGGATTATAACAAATGAGGAAAACTGAAATCAATGATTCTTAGATCTATATTGAGAGGATAAGATATGCAATAATTTGAATTTACCCATGAAAACGAGCAGGTGCGTCGAGGGAGAGCGCGAAGCGGAGGAAGAGTGCGATGGCCGAGGACAAAGCAGCGATGGCCGAGGAAGGGAGGAGGGCCAAGAGAGACGAAAAAGAGTGAGGGTTGAATGAAATGAGGAGAGATCAATGTGGGGTTGATCTGATGAAAGAGGAGATAATGTGGTATATGAGGTTGAAATGAAAAGAGAAGAGAGAATCGAGATATATGCGTGCAGTGTGTGGGCCCATATAGTTTATTAAAATATTATAAATTTATATTAGAGACCGATTTTCATTATGCATGCAGTCTTTTCATTGTTCTAAGAGATCGGTTTTTATTAACGGTTTTTAACATGATTTAAGAGACCGGTTTAAATGATACGGTTTCTTATCTTAAGAAACTGGTGCCTTGACTCAACCGGTCTCTTAAAAGTGTACTTTATCCAATTTTTGTAGTGTGGTATGGTAGCTAGAATGGACTAGAAGATGTTGAGAAAAAGCTACGAACTCTATAGTAAAAATGTACAGCTTGGTGCCTCTCTAATAGGGTGCGGATTGCATTGGCAGCTTGGTGCCTCTCAAATATAAAATGTACAGCCGCTTTGAGGATGCTATCGTATGTTCTGCAGCTGATACGATGGACGAATATGTTAAATCGGTGAATCTACAGCAGGAATTGTCTACTTTCATTTCGTGAAGGCCATCAGATCAGCATTTAGTGAAGAGTATTTAAAAAGAGACATATTGTCACTGATTACAGATTCCTCCGGATGGAGAGCGAGGGGTTTCCCACGGTATGATGGGGAGCATTGATTGCATGCATTGGGAATGGAACTTGTCCAAAGGGATGGAAAGGATTGTACCAAGGAAGAAACAAAGCAACAACAATTATTTTAGAGGCAATRGCATCTGGTAATTTCTGGATATGGCATGATTTTTTTGGAATACCTGGAACATGCAACGACATCAATGTATTGCAACTTTCTCCGGTGTTTGATGACATTTATCAGGGTAGAGCTCCAGAGGTATCTTATAATGTAAATGGTAATACATACAACCAAGGGTATTACCTCACAGACGGCATATATCCAAAATGGGTTGTATTCATGCCTGCAATACGACATCTACTAAACCCCCAAGATCGTTGTTCACGAGGCGACAAGAATCTGTCCGGAAGGACGTTGAACGTGCTTTTGGTGTTTTACAAGCACGGTTTGCAATTATACAAAGACCTTCTCTTGTATGGGATCAACAATTAATGTGGGAGATAATGTTGGCGTGCATTATTATTCACAACATTATTGTTGAAGATTAATGGGACACATACCATAATTATAAGGATCCAACAAAATTCGAAGAAGACAATATCCAACACGTAGGTGAATCATCTACCAGCACTCGATCATTTAACGTGCGATCTGGTCGTTATAACAACTTAAGTATGGAACAATATATGCAGAGAAGAGAAAATGCATCGGATAGAGAAGTTCATAATTCATTGCAACAAGACTTGGTCCAACACGTCTGGGAAAATTGTCAAGGATGGTACGAAGACTGATAATGACTCATATTCCGCTAAGTGTGTCTATGTTATTTTAGTTGTCAATCTTTTCGTTTAATTAGATGTAATTTACTTTGTTTATGTTATGTATTGCGTTTATGTGATGTATTGCGACTAAGTTTTGTATGTTAATTGTGTTTCATTTTTATCGTAATTATTTCTCATGTTTTCAAAAGAATTAATATGGTAATCAAATCCACAAGATTAAGAGATATTACTTAAAAGATTAACAATTAAAAAAATTAATCACAATAAAAATAATTAAGTTAACGTAAACGATAATTTATTATKAATTATCCCAATTTAGTTAAACATTATAATATGAATAAATTTATATTGAATTGTAATTTAATAAATAGGTGGCCCATAGGAAAGTAGGAGAGAGAAAGTTTTGGGGCACCCCACGAATGAAGAGTGGTGACTGAAAATTGGGGAGGGTAAATGAAAAAGTTAGTGGGAAATGATGTGGGAAAAGGAGGAAAGGAGAGAGATTGGTTGGGGAGCCTCATTGATGCGGGAGGTCTAAGCCAATTTATTGATAAATAAATAACTTTATAAAATTTTAAACATATAGAAATTAAATATTAAGAAGTATGTCAAGATTAAAAATTACATAATAATCCTCCTTGAACTAAGTTTATCGACCAAATCTTTACAAATTAAGGGTTAAATTCACTTATTAAATATAGTAATGATGAAAAAAGTATTAGCAAATAGATATTAAGAGTTTGAACTCGTAGCTATGAGATTTTAAAGAGGACTAAAGTTAAGGGTACTAAATTAAGTGGAATATAAAAGTTAAAGTTATAGGAGTTCACTTGGAATCAAACAAAAACTACTCAATATATTTCTTTACAATAATTATTTTTAAGTTTTTTTCAAAGCAGTGGGGCTCCTAAAAATGGGTGCCCTGAGCGATCGCTAACCTTACTCCCCCCGCTGAGCCCCCTCTGTAGATGTGTTCTTGAGGAGTTAATACCTTAGAGAATGGGAAAACAGACTCATTAAACCATACATGTTTACAGGGTCGTTCCTAAGAATTTATGGACCCGGGGCGAGCTCAAAATTTTGGAGCCTATAAACTAGTACTCCATATTAAATGTATTTTTATTTTTTAAAATAAACAAAGTATGAAAAATATTTTTGATATTAGTTTACAAGAAAATGCGTGTGTATGAACGTGTAATATCTTACTTTACTTAAAATAATACTTCCTCCGTTTTTTTTTGGATGCCCTAGTCAACAAAACACACTTGTCGAGACACAACTTTGTCCGTTAATAACTATAATTATGATTAATGAAAATTATAAAAAACTAGATGTTAATATATTATTTAACGAGACGAATCTAACGAGATCCCATTTGACTATATTTTTCATTATGTGTAAAGCACAAAACTTGATCAAAGTGCTTCCTGTGAATAGTGGAAAATTCAAACTGGGGCAACAAAAAAAACGGAGGAAGTAATTTTATTTAAGGATAAGTAATACTACAATTCTATATGTATAGATTATACTTCATACAATATACTTAAAGTGCGCAAAGGATCATTGCTACAAAAAATTATACCTTTTCCGTTTTATAATACTCGCTATACTTCTAAATTTACGAATTCCTAGATAAAGTTGTTGGGAAGAAAGAGATAGAGAAAAGGAATAAAGGGGACCCATGTGAGAGGAGAGAAATAGAGAGAAAATTTTGCTCAAAAAGGAAAGTGTAACAAGTAATTTGAAACTTAAGTAATAGTAAGTGTATTGAGTAATTTGAAACAGGCAAAAAAATTTAAAAAAAAGTTTCTTAAAAAGTAAATTTATACAAGTACGTAGATACAATCATACAACTATGTTGTAGCAAGTAAATTGGTCGATGACGTGGCCTGGCTACAATATTTCCCTAGCTTCTGGGTTGAGAGAGGGGTGGAGGCTTCCCGTCGATGCTACTCCGGGAGAGCTGACCTATTATTACACGTAGACTTGCTTTTCGCTTTCCTAAACCTCCTGGCCGAGAAATCTTAAGCGCCTGGCACCTGCACAAAGGAGAATAATCCTATCTGGATTATCTCCCTTCCGATGCTTAAGTAAGTATGGAGATTAGGGAATTAAAAGTGCCAAGCTAGAGAGAGAAAGTAGTTGGGAGTTTTTTTTTGCAATAAATGCTATGAGATAATGTGTGTTTTTTCCTTGGTTTTTGGGGTATTTATAGGGAATCCCTCAAAAACCAAGGAACCACTTGGATGGGTGACACTTGTCATCCATCCGTGCTTCCGAGCGTTCCTTACTACTGTTTTAGCGTAGAAACGTCGGTTCTCCGTCCCGTTTTGGTTCGGATTAATAAATACGATGGCGTTTGCCACGTGGATCATTTTGACCCAGTATTTTGGAGACACGTGGGCAGGGATTTTCCGTGCCACATCATTTGCCCCTCAAAGACCCAATAAATCGTTGGATTTATGGGGTGTTTGATCTTGACTTTACATTGATTTACATTGCGTAAATAAACTCTAAATCAGATAAAAACTAAGAGAGAGTTTTTTTTTTGCGTTGGGAAGTGTGCCTTCGTGGGAGAAAGTGGCCAGGCCAAGCATTTATTTCGCAGCCTCGGAATTCGCCTGGCAGTAGCAGCTGAACCAGCTAACTTCCCTTCCCGCTCAAACTCCCTCCTTTCTGTTCAAATTTTGAAAATCAAGGAGTGGAAGAGGCACGGATCAGGGGGTATATATATCCCTGAGGAGAGAGAGGAAGGACTTTTTCCTTCTTTCTCGCCTGAAATTACTCCTTCTCTCGCACATTTTTCCCTTTCTTCTCGCAAGTTTGTCAGTTTTTACTCGCGGTTTTCAAGCTTCAGCGTCGCAGTTCGCGGTAGCCTCCGTCGCAGTTCGCAGTTTTTCGGAGTTTTCTTCTTCGACCCTTCGTCAACTGTCGCACTTCAGGTATTGTTCGCTCTTTTTCTTACTTTGCACTTATTCTTTATTCTTTTTTATCAAAGTAATAATGAGCGACGCAAGTTCTACGGACTCTTCGCCCAATAAGAATAGAGTTGGGGGCTTGGAAGAGCCTAGTCCAACTTCGCTTGGCTCCAATTTAACTGCTTTTTCCTCCTCTCTTGATTTTTTGTACTCGCACCCTGTAGCACCTCGTCCCATCCTTGACACTCTCTCTATTCGTATCAGGATGCCTCGCATTAAACATACGGCTCATAGGAGGCCAGAGGACCAATTTTATGAGGATGAGCCAGACCAGCCAAGTACCTCTGGTCGCATTCCTGTATTTACGGAGGATGTGAGTCCTGACTCTTCTGAAATAAGCGCAGAACTTGATGCCGCTTTGCAGGAGAGCAGTGACCGCGACTCTCCTAAGAAGGCTGCGAGGACCAAAGTTGAGAATAAAGACGAGGAGGAATATAATAAGGACCCCATGGCCTGGATCGCCAAAAATAAACCCCAGGAGGTGGAGGAATCCTCTGAAGATGAAGACAAGGACAAGGACAGTCCTTCGTCGACCATTGTGCGAAAGGCTTGGAGGGATGCACTCCTGCGAAACCAGCACATCTATGCTCCTCACATCGGCTTCGTCGCTCCTGATGTGAAGGATAGGTTTGTCGTCCCTGCTGAGGGGACTGCGATCACCCAGACTCCTGAAGACACCTTCGCAGTTTACAAGGCGGTGGTAGATCTGGGCCTTCGCTTTCCCCTTCATTCCTTCATCATCAATATTCTGAAGGCCTATGGCATTGGCCTCGCACAACTGACACCCCAGTCCTGGTGTCATATTCTTGGCTACATGGCCGTCTGTAAAGTGAAAGGCTGGCAATGTAGAACTGATGTCTTCCTTCGCATGCACCTGATTTCCAAGAATAGCAGGTGCCAGGCTGGTTGGTTCCAGCTCCAGCAAAAGGGGAAGTACATGACCTCGCTGGACAAACCCAATAAAGTGTACAACTGGAAGAATGATTTCTTCCTGGTGCACACAGAAGAGACTCCCCTTGCGAGGATCCTTTCCGCATGGACCTCGCACCAAAATACATATAGTGAGAGAGAGCTAGGGGCGAGGACCCCAGTAATAAACCAATAGTTAGAGTACTTCGAGACTGTTCAGCATGAGTTTAGGACTTTGACCCAAAAACCCACAGTCCCCAAGAACTGGCTGCCCACTCTCGAGTGTTTTTGCAATGTTGACTTCCTGCGAGCCTTTGAGCTTGCAGGTGGTCGCCGCCTTTCGCGAGCAGAAAGAGGTAGATTTTTGGACTTGTACATTTTGCTTTTTGTTTGAATTTTTCTAACCAAGTGTTTCCCTTCGCAGAGGCTTCCTTCGCTAAATTGCCCATTCGTTTGAACGGGACGATGGCCAGTGAGGAGTTTCAAGCTCTCGCAGCCGAATGGCGACTGAAGGCATTGGCTGATAAGAATGCTGCTCATCGGGTAAGTGCTTGCTCTCGCTCTTTATTAACTTTCCTTCGCATATTCTGATTTATCAGCTGCGAAGCCCTGATGATATTTGTCTTGCATGAGCACTTGCTCGAATGCGAGACTCACCAGTTTTCTATCTTTACTGCGAAGTAGCTAACTTGAATTCTTTATTCTCCATTTTGCAGAAGTTGAAGAAACCTTCCGACATCTTGGCAGCTGGGAGGTCCAGCTCAACCAAGAAGGGACAGCCTCCAAAGCCTTCTTCCACCAAGCCCCCACAATACCAAGTCCTCAAAAGGACTTCTACCTCGCGAGGCGAGGGTAAAGACAAAACTCCCTGCGAGGCGAGGGGAAAGATAAAACTCCCTCGCGAGGCGAGGGGAGAGATAAAGCCACAACCCCCTCGCGAGGGGAGGAGAGGACACCTTCCTCGCAAGGAGAGAGAAGAGAAGCAGCTAAACATTCCTCGCGAAGCGAAGGAGAAAAGTAAATCAAAACACTCTTCGCGGAGCGAGGAGAGAAGATCAGAACATAAATCTTCCTCGCCCTCGGCGGGGAAGCACAAGACGCCCAGGGAGCCTGCGAAGCCTGGCATCAAAATAAATGAGCCTACTGAGGCACCCAAGAGGAAGAGCAACACCGAAGTGCCTGGCAAAGACAAGGGCATTGAGGTGCCAAAAGTCAAGCCGAAGCTTCCTCGGCAAACACCACCAGCTCCCCCTCCGACTAATGGGGATTCATCGCATTCCGCTCAGGTAGGCGAGAAGAGAGCTCCTTCGCCTTCTGCTACTGAGCCAGCTGCCAAGAGACATCACTCAGCAGGTACAAGTCATATTCCTCGCAGTTCAATTTTGGGTCCAAATGCTCATCCCACAGAGGTTCGCATCTTCAACAAGTATGGGCTGGACCCTGCTTTGTTTAGGCCGCGAACCCCTAGTGGGTCGCAGTCATCCGAGGTGACATATGAAAGGAGGTCAAAGTCCTCACATGATTCTCCCCTTTCATGGCCTCGCCATCCTGACCCCCATGGTTGGTCTGACTCGAACACCGTTCCGTATGTGCTAGGTGATGCAGCTGATGATGAGTTCCTCGCACCAGAGGAAGAGGACCTCGCCGGTGTCCTGAAATGGGCGAGGTCAACCAAGAAGCACAGAAACCTCCCTCGCCAATTCCCACTGCTGAAGAACTGGAGGAGCTTCGCAAGCGAGCTGAGGCTCTTAAATTCTTCCTGCCTGAATTCACCTATGTGGGGGGCCTCGACCAGATCAACTTTGAGGACCTGCTGGCCAATCCCAACGTCGAGCCCCCACTAATCTCCACTCCTCTCGAGAGGCCAGAACCACAAGGTCACCCGTCGCTGAGGGTTGACGAGAACATTGTCCAAGGCTTGGACAAATTTGTTGCGAAGAAGCATCCTTCGCTGGTTTCTGTCCTCTCTGCTGAAGCCAAAGAGGACGATAGGTGGATCGAGGTGGACGATGTGGACCACTACTCTTCGCGCAAATTTGGATCTGACAAGAAGAAGAAGATAGTGGGCGAGATGGTTCACTGTGCGACGAAGGAGTACAAGGACAGCCTCGCGGGATACGAGGTTGGATCTTGTGGCAGGGCGATGAGTGGTCTCGCCGATGTAAGTTTCTTCTCTTTTCTTGAATTTTTTACAAGTATAGTCCTTCGCACACATTAGCTAGTTTTATGTCGCACTTTTTGACCATTTGCTTCGCATTCTTTCTCAGGTGATGGTGCGACTGGATGGCATTGCGAAGGCCATGCGAAAGGCCAATCGCGAAGCCAAGCACAAGGAGGTGTTGTACCAGGAGGCAATAGAGTACCTCATGCAGCAGACCTTAGCTATCAAGGTCGATGACACTCTTGGTCACAGCCTCAATGCGGTGAAGGCTGCCTACCGCAAGTCGCTTGAAGGCTACCACTCCCTCCTTACCAAGTACAATGATTTGGCCAAGCTTGTGGCCAAGTCTGCAGAGAAGGAGGAAGAAAGGGTCAACAAGGCTGTCATGGAGCGAACCGAGCAAGAGGTGGCTGCGAGGCTTGCTGAGGCCATGCCGCAAATTGAGGAGGAGGCTTTGGCGAAGGCTGAGGCTAAGGTGCGAGATGAGCTGCTCAATCTTCGCTTCATAGCTGAGGAGCAAGACAAGGAGCTCGCAGCTCTGAAGGAGAACCAAAAGGTGAAGTCCGCTGAGGCCAAGAACAAGGGCATTGAGGAGATGCGAGCTCTGGTTGAGGAGGCTTGGCACCTCTTCCCTGCGAAGAAGACTTATCCCTTTGGCTGCCTGGAGGAAAGGCTGGACTATGTCGAGCAAGTGAAAATCATCCAGGACATGCCTGACACTCCAGAGCATCCAAGGCCTCCTTTGCCAGAGAAGGACTTCATGTTTGAATACAAGGACCATGAGCACTCCACTGACTCCGCACCTTCTGATGGTTCTTCTTCCAGCGACGATGAGGCAGCTAGCAAAGATGCGAGCAGCAGTAGTGGCGAGGAGGAAGAAGGTAAAACTGATGATGTCGACGTCGCCAAAGATGGTGATGACTATGCGGATCAAGATGTGCACGTCGACATTGAAAACATGAATGATGCGGATGATGCTGATGTTCGCATCAGATGACTTCTCCTTGCCTATCCAGCCTCGCAGATGATTAGGAGCGTCATCGGAGTATACAATGGTAAAACATTCAACCAGGTTGAAGCTTCGCAGATGACCAGGAGCGTCATCGGAGTTTACAATGGTAAAACATTCAACCAGGTTGAAGCTTCGCAGATGACTTGATCTCCTCGCCCATCAAGGTTTATCCCTCTCAAGTGGCAGATGATTTGATCTCTTCGCCTTTCAAGGTTTATCCCTCTCAAGTGAAGAGTTGTCCTTCCAATTGGGAAGCTTTTAGAAATCAGTCATCAGATGGCCTCTTCTCGCCTCGCTTTTGTTCAGCCCAGCCAGGCAGTATTTTGTTGTACTCTTGTTGTATCCTTAGATAATTTGTACAAGTGTTAGGCCTCGCATAGAATCTTTTGTCTAGAAAGCTTTGTAATCTACTCTCCAGCAATCTAATATAAGCCTTCTTGGTAGCAGAAATCACAAGTCTTGTGTCTCGTAGTTTTGCTTAATTTTTCGCATTCGCATATATAAATTTTTCTTTTCTTTTGAAATTTTGCTTTGATTTGTAAGTCCCATACTTCGCAGTTTTTACTCCTCGGAAACTTAGCCTTCGCACTTCAAGGGTCCACCTGCCCCTGTGGTGCATGTGTCTACCATGGGTCGCATGAACTACACACCGAATCAAATGTGCGAACAAAATTTCCCAAGACTTAGTGTAGTTCCATACTTGTGCGAAATGTCCAAGTTTATAGATTCTAAGAATTGATTGACTTGAGGCCTAGTAGTGGGGTCAAGTCAATCAATCATACTGATTGCCCTTAAACTTGGAGATTGAGTCAAGGACATAGCAGTTTTAGCCCTTCGCGGATCGCCATCTTGAACCATTTTTCCACATTATGCGAACCAATTTCCATCATTTTCACAAAACGGTAAGCTCGCACATCGCAGCTTGCCCTGGTAGGCAGATTTGTGCGAGTCAATTTTCGTCGTTTTTACAAAACGGTAACCTCGCACGTCGCAGCTTGCCCTGGTAGACATATTTGTGCGAGTCAATTTTCGTCGTTTTTACAAAACGGTAACCTCGCACGTCGCAGCTTGCCCTGGTAGACATATTTGTGCGAGTCAATTTTCGTCGTTTTTACAAAACGGTAACCTCGCACGTCGCAGCTGGTCTTGGTAGACATATTTATGCGAGGCAATTTTCGTCGTTTTTACAAAACGGTAACCTCGCACGTCGCAGCTTGCGTGCATAGGTACCTGCGAGTTCAGGGTCTAGCCATCTCTCCTTATTATGGACTTTGTCGAGGTTTCGTACTTATGCATTTTGTGGATCTGCAACTTTTGTTTCACATATCGTGTGGGAGAGTGCGAGGCCGTTTTTGTCAATTTTACAAAACGGTAAGCTCTCACCTCGCATCCTTTGAGGGTCGTTTGCCCTTGGGGGAGTGGGTGCGAGACCATTTTTGTCAATTTTACAAAACGGTAAGCTCGCACCTCGCACCCGTTGAGGGTCGTTTGCCCTTGGGGGAGTGGGTGCGAGACCATTTTTGTCAATTTTACAAAACGGTAAGCTCGCACCTCGCACCCGTTGAGGGTCGTTTGCCCTTGGGGGAGTGGGTGCGAGACCATTTTTGTCAATTTTACAAAACGGTAAGCTCGCACCTCGCACCCGTTGAGGGTCGTTTGCCCTTGGGGGAGTTGGTGCGAGACCATTTTTGTCAATTTTACAAAACGGTAAGCTCGCACCTCGCACCCTTTGAGGTCGTTTGCCCTCGTGCGATCAGGTCTGATCTAAAATGCGGGCTAATTTCCGTCGTTTTTACAAAATGGAAAGCTCGCGTGTCACATGTTTCAGAGTGTTTTGCTCGTCGCGCTAAAATCCAGGGAAATTGTTCCCTTCGCAGTTGGGGACATTTGCCCCTTTTGGCTGCTTTGCCACACCTAAAAACTTCCAAGTATATAACTTAGGCATTTTTTAGGTTAATTTTAACAGAAGAATGAATCTGTTTAATCTCGTTTTGAGAATTTAAGGGCGTAATTTATTCGTTTTGAATTTTACGTATTTCTCATGGAGGGGAGTTGCCCCTGTGTGCATAACACAAGTTTGAAGTTCAAAGTATTGAAGGCTTTCATTCAATCTAGATACTTCAAAAAATTTTACAAGTGTTGAGCGCCTTCAGGTCGGCTCACACTTGTGATTGCGAGCGCACGCTTGGCAGCTCAACTTTGGGTGAGCGCCTTCAGGTCGACTCTAATATGTTTGCTTAAACATAAAATTTTCTCAAATTGTCTGTGTTCCATGGATGGGTAAGTCGTTGCCCTTGTCCATCTTCCAACTTGTAGGTTCCATCCCTTAACACCTCACAGATTCTGTACGGGCCTTCCCAATTTGGAGTCAACTTTCCATTCTCCTTAGCCCTTCCCGTAGATTCCATCTTCCTCAACACAAGGTCTCCCAATTGGAGAGGCCTATGGTTGACGCGTTTGTTGTATTCACGGGACATTCTTAGCTTGTAAATCTGTTGACGAAGAAGGGCGTTGCCCCGGATTTCTGGAATTAGATCGAGATTGCACTTCATGGCTTCCCAGTTTCCTTCTTCCGTGTACATCATGACCCGGAGTGTCGGTTCATACATCTCGATGGGCAAAACAGCATCCGAGCCAAAGACAAGTGCAAATGGAGTTTCCCCCGTGGAATTCTTCACCGTTGTCCGGATTGACCATAGCACGTTGTAAAGTTCATCAACCCACAATCCCTTAGCATTGTCCAGCTTCTTCTTCAACCCATTGCTGATAATTTTGTTGAAGGACTCAACCTGTCCATTGGCTTGTGGATGGGCTACGGAAGCAAAGTGAGCAGTGATCCCTTGGTCGGATAGCCAATTTGTGAGAATGTTGGAATCAAATTGAGGACCATTGTCGAAGACGATAGACTGTGGGACACCATACCGTGTGATGATGTTTCTTGTCAAGAATCCTTGTACATCAGGCACCTTGATGTTTCTCATTGGTTCGGCTTCTACCCATTTAGTGAAGTAGTCCACCGCCACAATCAAGAATTTCTTCTGCCCTGGCGCTTGCGGGAAAGGTCCAAGGATGTCCACACCCCACTTGGCGAACGGGAGAGGTGATAGCACCGGGGACAACTGATTTGCTGGACGTTGGTGAATGTGAGCGTGGATTTGGCACTTGTGGCATTTCTTGACCATATTTGCAGCATCTTCTCGCAATGTGGGCCAATAATACCCCGTCCTAAGAGTCTTCTCGGCCAGTGACCGGGCCCCAATATGAGAACCACACTGACCCTGATGGATGTCATCTAGCACCTCTGCCCCTTTCTCGGGGGTTATGCATTTGAGTAAGGGATGAGAGAATGACTTCTTGTAGAGTTGGCCCCTCCAATACACAAACCACGTATCTCGCCGCTTCACATACTTAGCCTTTTTGGGTCCAGAGGTAAGATTCCCGTTTGCTTATATTCAATGATCTCGTCC
>SNQN01012387.1:0-16099 GCA_008642245.1 Bassia scoparia
TAATAAAGGATTAAAGGTATGGCCACTAGTAAAAAAGAAATTATAGTAAAGGTGAATAAGAGTGCAATTCACCTTGTTTAATCTATATATAGGATGAAAGAATGGAACATCTCGAGAAACATAGATTCCATGTTTCAGATAGTTATGTAAATATATACACGTAAGAAATTGGATTTACGTTGATAAGTGTAGATCCATAGGAGCTTGTGAGAAAGCCATGAAACTGTCTAAAAACTTTAATGTATAGAAATATGTCTGTCAGCGTTATTGCACTAAGATAAGGCACTCATACTTATTCATTATCCCTTATTTGTAAAAATTGCACACATGATTTTGTTTCGCCCTTCTTAAACTCTAGAGTATGTCAGAAGTGAATATTAATCATAAATAATAGGAGGCTTCACAGTGCCATAGTTAGACACACCGACAATCTCCCATAATTAATCTTCGCTGGAACAAAGCATGGTAGATGTGTATATTACTGTGAATAATAAAATATCTAAGTACTTTAGAGAAAGGCTGTACGACTTTATTCTAATTCATACATTTGGTGATACATTTGTAGCGCGGATCTCTTGTTCTGGCATAACACTGATGGCTCTTAGCTTTAGTTGAACTGAATCAGGCAATTTATCTACGGATTTTGTCGCTTGCGGAACGATGTTATATTGGTAACTATTAAAGGTGGTGAGTAGCCTTTTCTGAAAGCAGATATTCCCATTTGCAATAAAAGTGATTGGAGTTTGTTTAGGTATTAGAAGAACCAAAGGTATCCAAAGAAAGATGATAAGATGAACTTCACAAGCTGTTGAATCCATCTGGACTGGGGATGTATGTGTTGATTCTTAGAGAGATACAAATAAAGAATATTTCTATTAAATTTCCTCCTCATCCCAAAGGATTAAGTGTAAAATGATAACTATTCAATCTAGTAAGTCTGTTAAAAGTTTGTGGTAGTTTGGATTCTCTTAGATTTTTCTTTGTGTTTAAGTCATGATTCTTCATTTCACACTATGCTTGTTATGTATCGATAAGGACATATTGGTATAGATGCACTTAAAAAATTATTTGAAGATGATATGCAGAGAAATCAATCAAATTTCTTATTCTGGTGCAGGTCCTCCACCCGTCTATAATCTGATTCATTTTTTATAAGTATGAGACTATGTTCTTCATTAGTTCATTTTTGTGCTCGCTTTGATGTGCGAATTGGACTAGAAAAGGTGATTTGTAGGATAAGAAGCATCTTTACTATCTTCTATTCACTTATTATTACCTTATTAGTTTCAATAGTAATTGTCATATTTGCTTCTCAGGTTGCATTCGAAGCGTTTTTATTGTAATAATGTGAGATTTAGTATGATTTCCTAGAAATTGTACTAGTAGATTTACGAGGTATCACTCTTGAGTGCTGTAAAAGTGTTGTTTTGATATTGATGTTATCAGTTTATTCCGCACTAAATAAATACACATTTTTAGTATAGCACAATTCTTCTGATTGGAATTTCTAACTAGTTAAAGTCTAATAGAAATAGAATACTGAGATTTCCACTATGTAGAATGGATTTTATTGAGATGCCAAGCAACGAAGATAAAGATTGAAATATCTTGAACTTCTGAAAGTTAGAACTAGACACACTATTTTTTCTAAAGTCAGATAACGCTGGCCTTTTTCATTGTGTGTGGTTTCAAAAAGATGAATGTGTTGAGAAAGATTGCCTCCATGATCTGAGCTGTTTATTGGTAGGATGTTGCAGGACTACATAGTAATTAGTGTGTGTAACAATAGAAAGCCAATGTACTATGAAAGCAACGCAACAAAAGCTTATCAATTATTTTGCGTGAAGATATCACATGTAGTGAGAGATCTGTCTACAGTACGTCATCTAAATGTTTTATATGTACATAGTGAATAATTCTGGACCAGGAGAATTATTAATACTTATAGTATAAGTAGATGTTATTATTCACCATGAAATAAATAAATCCCACCACTCTAATATTGACTTATACTCCTAATTCTCACACAGTCTGTCAAGTCTGGTTATTCAACCTGGTTTGAAATCCCAATATTAAGGACACGAGGAAGTTGTTTGCAATTAGGATTTCTAAGTGGTGCTCTCCAAACAACCATTGTGGGCTCTCTACAATAGGATCACATACAGGAAAATTATTCCATTTATATAGACCGCTAGGTTGTGAGTGATTTTACAAAGATAAAAGATATCCTATTAGAAACTAAGGATGATTAGAGACATGGTTGCGACTATACAAAACCAAGACACAATAGCCCTAAGAGCAATACATGCCTGGACTACTATGTAAATACATTAAGCTGCTGATAAGTATGTACTTAGATGGTAAGAACTTTTGTTTAGACTTTCTAAATAAGTACATTTTAGTTTCCAATAAGAAAAAGGAAACAAATGATTAAAAGTTCGTATTTTCTTGTTCTACTCTTAAACAAGTCCACATAGAGTATATAGAATATCCTCTTTAGATGTCACAATAGGCTGGATTTTTGCTCAATTCATTCAAACCTTGGACATTGTTCCATGACTACAGATCTCTCTCATGATGCTGTGGTGCTGAGTCTGAACAAGTCGATCCTTTGTTGAATCTATAAGTTTAGTATTTCTCGAGTTAGTTGACTGTTATGCTACACATATGTGGGTATGTGATCCTGTTGGTTTCCTGTGTATACCAGGCTCTCATCCTATGTAATAGTTTCTGTATTGAGTATTGCATTAATCTGGTGTAAAAGTATGATGATGAGCAAGTAAGTGGACTAACTATTCTAGCTATGTCCTTTTGTTTGCGCAGGATACTGCCGTCAATAATTTTTCGCTTCTAGAATATAGATAGAAAGGATGTTCTCTTATAATGTAGCTGTCTCACATCAAGGCTCATTTTCCTCCGAGTTTAGTGTCCTTGACCTATTTGGAGTCATAGACAATCAGCCTTAACGTTGGCAGTTTTTTTAATTAAGGAACGCCAACGAAAAGTCTTACTGGATCTAGGGTTTTTTCCAGCAACTATGGTACTAAAAACACGCCTTTTGCTTCCAAATTGATCCAAGTGAGAAATAGATTTCTTCCTTTTATGACAAAATCATTTTCTGACCATCTCCCCACACAATACGTTGATACTGAATTGGTTTCCTTCCTAAAACATTTGTGAGGTTGCTTCCTTATCTAGTCATTTATGTTGGTAGAAATGCCAAGTGGTATTTTGGCGGTATGTACAATATTTAGAAGAAAAACAAAAGCAAGTTGAATGTTTTGGTTGTTAAATATTATGTGCTCGACGTTAGCGCACTCGGATTGGTAGCGCATTAGAGTATTCTCATGATTATAGACACTACGGAAAAGATAATCATCTTGGTGGTAAGACCGAAAACGTCAAGTGTGATGGGATGTTCCCATTGATCTAACTATTAGAGTTCAAGGCTCAGTATACAATCTGCGACATTCCTGGGTACAAAGAAGAGACAAGAGAAGCCACGGAGAGTGTATTGTTAGGATGGCGTGTTTTCGAGCGACTGTACGAGTTAGGATTAACGAGTCTGCTATTGGTTGGTCGGCGTTGGATTCTCTGAATCAATAGTTTCAGGAAACATTGAGATGAAAAGAACTTGTAAAACTTTGGTTTTGAATTGGTGTGATTTGCCTGAGTATATTAAAATTCTGGTGAAAAACTCTCCTAGAAGAGTTATGCGCTAAGGAAGAGATCTAGGTGAATGAGCCACTGTGGGGGAACTACTACAGAGTAACTCAATATCAGGATACTAATGAAGAGATTTCAGAACTCCATAGCTTAACTTAGTCCTGCTTCATCAAGGACAGCGAGGTTGGTTCAATTGAGGTGTGGGGGTTCACGACATATTAAGCTGCGACAAAAGGTGGATGAATATTTCTGCAAGACAACTGGAGTGGTCACTATCTCACAAACTGGTCCTACATATGATTGAAATCTAATATTGTAGATGGCTTTAGCAAAGATTATGTGTGTTCGGTGCTAGGGATAATGTTAGTTGTTGTTTGTATGTAGGGATTACGAGCAATTACGGTAAGGAAGGACATTTCAAGTAAGAATTGAATTCTTGAAATACAAGCTTTCGTCTCGATCACGCAAAATTATTGATGAGTCACCCTAGTCGTTGTGAACTCGTATACATGAATAGAAATAGGATATAGCTTGAGCGTGAACATTTTGTGCTATTTGTAAAAGGAATTTATGGTATTGCAAAGGTTGTGTTGGACATTAAACTTCTACAGTAATATCGCACAGGCACTCCGCACACACTTTATATGGGCTCATCGCAGAGTCTGTTGAGTTATAATAAGTGTGACTCAAATGTAGATTTGAAATTTCTTCAGTGGAGTCGAAAGTTAAGGGGACAGCCCAATATAAATTAGTCAGAGAACTGGAAAATTAAATGTAGTTTAGAAGTTTTGATATGTGAACACAATCTCTTCTCTTTAGAGCAAAACAAGCAGAATGTATGGCAACCAAATTAGTTGATAGGAGAATTAGTTTGATTTATGCATAAGATCAATACTGTCTGATAAGAGAGAGGCCGAGAAGTATTAATCATTAATCCTTATGATATAATCAATTGATTTATGTATTGACGTCAATTATGTAAGATGAATGAAGTTTTCGCTTTGTGCACTATATATTTAAAAGTTTTACTAGTAGCATATTATATTGGCTGTGAGGTTTTCTGATGATTCTTGTCCTTATTGTATTTGTATATAGTTGGGATCACATTTTTACTAATTCACATATAGTAAAACATAGTCACTAGAGAATCATGACCAATCAATCCACGCTCTCGGTAACAATAGCGTCAGTTATCGATTATTAGACGACTTGAGTCTACCGGTTGTAGATGAGGTACACGATTTTTTGTGGGAGTGTTTCTGAACAATTTGATATTAATTGGGAGGGTATAGACCTTGTGGTATGATAAGTGGGTGACGTCAAAAAACACAAGAGGAGAAAAAGAATGTCATATAAATGGACTACTGTGGCTTACCCTAAACCTTTGATATAAATTCTTTATAATGCAGAGTCAAGTTGTCATGAATAGCAGGTATACCCCATTATGCAATTATTTTTGTAGAGTGAAGTAGGGTGGTAATCACACAAGAAGATAATACAGAGAAGGACAGTAGACAAATTCAAGGTGGACTACGTAAGTGCTATAAAGAAGATGTTGATTTCAGAGTCGGTCGACACTCAAGCCGAGCCTATACAAGAAGCAGAGAGCTTATAAGAGAAAAAGTAATCCAAAGTGAATCAAAAGGAGCAAAGTGAATCAAGTCAAGATCTGGCTTGAAATGCGACCGGGAAGAGAGAAACCTGATGTTAGTGCATGGCAAGTTAATGAGCAGAAATAAAACACCTTGAGTGAAATTTTTTTAAGAAAAATTCTCCATGTTAGGAAGCGAATGGTGGTAGAGGGCTAAGTTGAAGAGTTCTGAGAAATATTGCATAAGTATGTATATTTTATTGAGAAATATTCAATTAAAATTATAATTAAGTCTTTTCTTCTAAGGAATAATTAATAATGTATTCTCCGTGAATTACAATGGTAATTTAAAGATGCGCTTATAGGCCTTGATGGATAACTCTCATTCCAAAGCAGATGGAGATGCTTCAGAGATCTGAGGTAAATATACTTGTTAATTAGATAGTGGTTCTCACGGATCTATACTGAGATGATTTTAGAGCGAAGGATTTCTCTTCCATCACGCAGTTCAATTATGAACAACTTGTCGTCACAATTTTCTGTAGATTTAGCTTACTCACGCTTGCGAGAGATTAATTTGTCATCATGATGATCGCAGTGCATATCTAGTGACTCACAATAAACTATATCATCTATTCACATTTTTGTCACGCGATTTTTTCTCGTACATTTTTTTCTAAGCCTCTTTACTACTTAGTATATTTACAGGTATAAGTATGCGACTACACATTACTATAGAATCTAACTTTTGTTGAATTGTGGGTAGACGTAACTAACTGGAAATCACTTAGAGACGAGTGAGATTTATACTACACGCCATTCAATATATAAAATGCTAAATTAATAACAACGCAATAGCCCAATGAGACGTATGCCGTATGATGGACTTATAATGGTAATTCCTGACAAAAAAAAGTTGACATCATTATCCGTGACCTCATTCCATCACATAATACTTTTCAAGTACGTCCATTTAGTATCCGTACTAATAATCAATTATTGTTGCTCAATTCAGAACTTGCATGTACGGTGTACACGTCGCTTATTTCTACATAGTTTTGTTTGGCAGATTTTTTCTGATTTATCACTCAATATTCTCAAGAAAAATATAAATGTTATGCAAGTTACTGCAAACACTAGTTGTATATTAACATTTGTAAATCACTTTATAATGTACTGTCCTCATTGTGTACTAGAAAACAAATTCTTGCTTGTTGTCCATTTGGTATGCTTTGATTATACTCTCTATTTCGATATCAATTCAATTCCATAACTTTCATTTTTTTTCGCGCAGAGATTTCTGTGACTCACTTGAGCGCCCTTGGGTTAATAACAAATATGTAGCGTCATAAGGAATAATCAAATGTTCAATACCAACTAGTTATATCGAATTAATAAGTGTCAACTAGCAAATATTGAGAATGCATATGATATATACAAATTCATACACACTTTCATTAATATGATTTTAGTTGGTATTTTTAGTCATAGAATTAATATAAGTTTTAAATATTGTTTCGAGAGTTAGTCAAGTGTCAACATGCACTCCTTAATGTTCTATATTGTCTCTATCGTCAATGAATATTATAGAAATATTTAGCATCTTGCCTAGCTTTAAATACCATGATCAGGGGGTACCTCAATCTGGAGGACCTATTAGAGTATAAAGTAGTCTGTTCTAACGTGTATGCTTTCGTGGTCTCACCGCTTATTGTAACATCTAGATCGCATTTAACAAGAAAGAGGAGACTAGCAACAATACTACAATTACGTAGCAAATGCCTAATTCGTTTATCACAGCAAGCCAAACAGGAAAAAATGCATTTGTCACAATTGTAAAGACATTTTATACAACCAAGTACATCTGATAATCTTCAGACCCGACTTGTTTGTTTAGTATTTCTCACAAAAAAAGAGAAACTAGATAGGAAGTACCTCTCCTCAAGGTCCGAGAAGTACACGATTGAATAACCCAAAATAAAATTACCAAGAGTCAACTCTCTGGACAGGATGTTTTATCGATGGTGATGTGGACTTTGTGAATGATTGACTCCGGTAAAAGCAAACAATTTTTGAGTGAGTTGGACATAGATTGCTCATTAATTCATACGACTCTGACGCATATGATTCGAGCAGTTAGTTGAATTAAGAGCCCAGTATCATATAGCAACAACCCACATAAATATCACTCAATAACCACATCACTCTGATAGTAACAATTCTAGACACTTATTTTCTTGAAACTTCTCTTTATGTCGCTAACTCACGAACTTCTTTTGATTAACTCTAACACTCCTTGAGTGGTATCTCTCCTCGTAATACTGCCTAAATCTCACCGCTCATTAAGTCTTATCAACACTTTGTATGCTAGGTTATGTTATTATAAGAATCGCATGTCGTGCCTCCTACTACACTCTCAGAGGAAAGTGATCCACATGATGCGCTTGTTTTCTACTGTACAGGCTGAGTCGCTACATTTGATTAGCTAGTATCGAATATACTTAAGAATAATTCGAGTATGGATATAGTCTTAGACTAACTACAAGAATCCAAAGTACTACCACTAAATAATCTCTAATGATCCTGTTTACTCGCATTGTTTGTGTCTCTTTTTTTTTTTGATCGAAAGCAATTAGCGACAGGTTCACAGTGTTCGGTCGTCGAGAAATAGAAAACCAAGATCCACAATTTGTTGGAGGCTCATTAGAGAGCTTGAGCCTAAACTACTCATCACTCCTTGCCATGGATTAGTACAGATTATAACCGCCATACAAATTACTCACCTAAGGTGCATCAGATCGGCCATTGTGAATGAAAGCATTAACATAAGCCACCCGGAACAATCAGTCGGCGAAGTGGAATATCCTACAGTTCACTATCAGATCACCATATCCATCATCACCATCAAACTCAAGTAAGCCTTATGTCGCTGCTTCTATAGTCTAAACACTAAGAATCAGTCGCCATACACTGTTCAGTCGCCTTTTTAGCAAACTACCAAAATTAAAGTACAAACAAACTTTTTTCAGTTGGCCTTATTAGCAACCAATATCAGTCGCAACAAACTTTTTTCAATTGCCTTTTTTTAGCAATACAAATCAGTTCGCCAGTATTGGTCAAAAAGGACTACCAAGGATTAGTCCCGCTAAAATTGCGCTATAGCGCGACTAAGCCTTTTGGCGATTACGCTTTTTTGGGTCGCCTCAGTCGCTAAATCCGGTTAGCGACCAATTTTCAATCTGCTACATCGATTTAGATCGGTCGTAAATCGCGTTTTTTAGTGAATGAAGGTTATGCATATATTGAGATCAAGGTTCTGTGGTAGGGTGTGACACGATGCTTCAGTGAAAAAAGTGAAGGTTGGAGGAGGAATAAGTCAATCCGGTTCTATTCAGGGAACTTAAGAGGAAAGGGGTACCAGCCAGGACTCCTCGCGCTTCAAAAGTTAAGGCCGTAGAATCTCCCACTACTGGTTCTACCAACTTAGGTGCTAGGGTGGTTCTTTTTGGTTGTCGTGTTGAGGAATGATATTTTGATTTACCTACTTTGTTTGAATTCAATTGTTATTGATTATCAAGGGTGGATGTCATTGTTTAAGTGTAGTGCTGCTAATGTATCTGGTGTTAGGGATTTCTATMTGAACTTGAAACAGTTGTCTGATAGGTCTAGTGATTCTCATGTTGCTAATGTGGATGTGAGTTTGTCTGTTGCGACTTTGCCTAGCATGTTAGGAGTACTTGGGGATGCGTATGATAAATATTTTGGTGAATGGTGGCCTGTGCTGGTAGGGGTGACTCCTGATGAGATTAATGAGTTTTTATTTAGTGGAAAAATGGAAAAAAAGCATGTTGTATTTACGTCTTCTAATCTAAAGGAACCAGCCATCCTGGTTCTACATTCTTTATGCAACAAGGTCTTGCTCCAAAGGGTTCAAGGTAGGGGAATAGTACGCATCATGGATATGGTCTAATGTATCTCATGATGAAGAGGATTAATATAAATCTCCCCTCGTTGATGCTAGATCATATTAAGAATTGTTATGGTTCACCTCACCACTTTCTGCCTTTTGATTTTGTTATCACCCAATGTTCCTATGAGTGGGTCCACTGTGCTTGTTACATTGTTCACAAAAGCTATTCTTAAGGAAAAGGGTCTTGACATTGGTTCTGATGTGTTGAGATTTAAAGTTGACGAACCAGAAGAAGTGGTGAAACCCCCACCAAAGAAGAAGAAGATTGAGGAACCAGTAGGTTAGGATTTGGTTCCGGAGAGGTTGGAGAACCAAGAGAGTATGCTTGGCTAGATTATGAGTTTGGTTTAGGGTTTATCAACATCYTTCAGTACCAAGGTGGAGCAAATGGAGAAAGAGTTAGCTGAAACTCAATTATTGCTTCTTACTATTCCAAATATCAAAGCTTAGATGGCTCAAAGTATTGATTCTGTTKCCCCACAAGCTCAAGTGTCTGCTCTTACGACTGCTACAAGTTTGGTGATTCCAAACATTGAGGAGCTAGTGCATATTGAGGGAGCGTCGTCAGGATCCAAACTGCTTTTGAAGACTTCTATAGGGATTTGTTGGGGACTAGTATGGAGGCTAAAGAGCTCATAAAGAAAGCGAATCATCTTTGGACGAGCATCAATGACAGGCTGATTGTACATTTAAGAGAGTCACTTCAAGATGTCATAGGATGCCATGTTTTTCTTCTTGGTCAAAGCTCCAAGGGCCTTTGTGATTTAGGCCAACAACTACGATTACAATAGCAAAAAAATAGAGAAAATAATCAATAACTAAAGAACAAGCTATGGTCACTATGACAAGTGTTACAGTCCTACGCGATTTGATGTTGGAACTGTGTGGCCACTTTAGCCTATTAGAAGCGAGAGCGCAAACCATCTTGCTGAAAGGCGCGCTCGAGCACACAATAACGCGAAGGAAACCCACTTTAAAGAAGGGCGTTCGGTGCTTGTGCTGCCGCTACAGCCAAAGCGTGCAAGTGATGCGTTGATTAACTATATAAAATTTTCCCCACATTTCTGTCGTATTTAAATGGTTTTATGCCTTCTAAAGGCTCTCTTTGCTACAAACATCATATTGTTTAGTTTTTGATTAGTTAATCTATTCATATTTTTGGAATTGATATGGGCACTTAAGGCCTAAGACTTTACGAAAAGTAGCATGGAGCTATTAGAGGAAAAAGAACAGTAGAGGAAAATAGAGCAAACCGATCGAGTTACACTTAACCGATCGATTCAGCTCTCCAAAACATCGGTTGTCCGTTCTGCGTACACTGGCTCCTTTTAGCTTTTAATCAAATGGAAAAGATAAGAACATATCACTGCCCACAATTAAAGTTTATTAACCTACCATGTATCGTTTTAATATTCATAACGCTTTAAAATGTTGCCTTGGCTGCTACAAGATATCATCTTGAAGAAAAAAAAATCTAGCATCATTCAAAGTGACTCCAATAAAAAGCAAATTACAAGACCTTGAACTGTCTTAATTGATCTCTAGCAGACCACCATCTATGGAGGATGATAGGATTAAAGAAAGTTGACCAGCTCATACTCCGCAACACCACCTTCTATGGACCATCAACCATTCTGCAACCATAAGATCATCCCAAAAGATTCTTGACATCAGTCAGAACCTCTATTTGTGATAAGACATTCAGCATACATGCCACCAAAAAATTGAAAGAGTCGGCAACCATTTAGTAGCCATTCGAACAGAATGCCATGTCAAATCAAGAAAAGATCATCAAGTAGAAAGATTCCTGCATCAACTGACAGCCTCGCAAATGAATCGCCACAAAGTCTCGTTCCCATTCTTATTCACAAATCTTGAAGACACATTCTTGAGCACAGAGAACTCTAATGTGGCCGTGACTTAGCTTCACTTCTGGATAAGAGTACTTCGGGATGCTTTGAATGAATATAACCAATGAACTTTCGAGCTGTACCCTACTAGTAGTTTGAAACTTATCAATCAGATCACACGACAAACAATAATCCTTACTCATAGTGCTATTAACAATCCATAAGCCTCTATCTAGACATAGTACCGATCGCAAGAAAGACCTCCCTTACTGATCCAAGAACAACACTAATCGATATATATTTGCATCACACTGTCTTGAAAGACGACCCAATCGTGGAGGTAGCACAATGGACTGAAATCAACGTCTTTGATCCTGTTAAAACTAAAACTCTTCAATAAAACAAATGGGATCCTCAACAGCAATTGCATAAAGTTTTGCAATCTTAGAGAATCCTTGATAAAGGCATAAATCCTACATAACAAGAGAAACTCCGCACCTTTAAATTAACAGAGAGAGAAACTCTCAACACATTGTACTTAGACGTAATAAGATGACCAAGAACTACACTTCTCCTAAAATGGCACATATCCAATTCAGCGCGATTACCATTCACATATTAAGATCTTATAGATTATTCAAGCATGCATCAAATCAGACATGCACACTAAAATCATCCATAAGAATTCCATGATAGACTCTAACTCGACAAATACTCACATGCATCCTGAAATTTGCTGAGAGTGTTACATAATCCAAATATATGTAGTCTGCGATAATGAAAAACTACCATAGGTATGTGAAAGTAGTCTTTTCTTGATCTTCAGGGTAATCGGAATTTCATAACCCGAATACCATCCAAATATCAAAAGTACTTATGAAAGCCAAACGATCAACATCCTTGATCAACTTAAAGGAGGGAAGTGATCCTTTATTAGATGCATAATTTAGTGGATCAATATTCTTTAATAATCATAAAGCACCTTGTTTGTTGTTGGTGATTTGAAGAGCGATTGTGCCTTCTACGTATGCAATGCTTGTTATGAGAGACATAGGCAAAATTGAATAAAGAATTCTGTTGTTGTTGTCCTTCTGGAACTATCATCATGTTTTAGTTGGTCAGTATGCCTAATCGTGAATGGAGCTGTTGTGGCTTGGGCATGGTATTATCTTTGTATTATTTCTATTGACGCGACTGTTGTGGCGCATGGTATTATTGATTGTATTATTATTTGATGAGTGCTGATAGCGAGGCAAAACTACTATATCATTGGCTGGTGTGTTACGGAATGATAGGGATTAAGCACATTCCTATCTTATAAGACAATATTGTATGATTTTCACTCAATGTTAAGTGTTAGAGTATAGATTATAGTACGATAGCTTGAATATGTTTACTTTCTCCATTTGAATATAACCCTGAGCTAATGCCTATCACTCCACAATTATCACAATAGTCTTCATTTGCCCCTAACATAACTGCAATATAAACAGGCTGACTGGCTTGCACTTGTGCAATTTGCATACCATCTAGTTTTTTATTGATACTTGAAATTTAAGCCGCCKATAGAGTCATTTGATCGACCTCATGCTTAGTCATCTCCTCAATCAAAGTCCATCTAGAATTGACTGCTTGATTCATGAACCTCCCATTTACCATCGAATCSAGAATGATACGAGATTCATCATTCAACCCATTGTAGAAAGTCTYGACTTCTTTAACCCATCARGAGGACACAATCCATGTAACTTCTTGTATCGCTCACATGCTTCGTACAAAGTCTCATCACTAGACTTGACAAAGTTAGTGATTTGACTTCGTAGTTGTGCAGTCTTCTCAATAGGATAATACCTCTTATAGAAAGTAAGAGAAAGTGCATCCAATGCCATGTGATTATCAAGTTCAAGATTGTTCAACCATAATCGTGCTTTGTCACTCAATCAGAATGGGAATWGCATGACATGAATCTGGTATTGCGCTGCTCCAACCTGCTTGATAGTACCACAATATTGGAGGAAATTAGAGATATGCAAGTTAGGATCCTCAATCTGATTCCCTCCAAATTGGTTGTGCTCAATCATGTTCAATAGCACATACTTGAGCTCAAAATTGGTTGCCTCAATATTAGGCATCCCTACCTGTCAAAATTTCGTTGCAACAAGGTTAAGAGTTATCCATGAGAGTACGTTTTGGTCGTCCTACCCTCTCTTCAGAATTAGAATAGACTACTTTGGTACTCACTGAATATGACTCCTCCCCCCTAAATCAGTTTCATACAACGAATATAAAAACAGAGGAAAGACTAAGGAATCAGAAAAATCTAATCGTCTAACAAAGTTCTTTTGTCTATGATAACTTCGCTCCACATCGGGATTGTATGGAATCAAATTCCCATGTTGGGAAGACTTTGTACATACAACACAAAAGGAAACTGCAACGATCGTAAGTATTATCTCGAAGAATAATGAATTGTCCTACCAAACGAAAAAAACAAAAGAAAAATAGTTTAGACTCAAACAATTAATCAACAACACAATGKTTCTTCCCCAGCAATGGGGCCAAAATTTGACAGTCTTATCACGTACTTATCAAWGATAACCTAATAGCACCAACTAATGCAACTATCGCTAAAAGGGTCAAACCACAAAGAAGCAACAAGTTATGATTGACTGAATAAAAGCATCTAAACAGCTAAACTAACAAAGGATTGAAATGCTAAAATGTAATGCAAGCATAGATTAAAGGCATAAAGTGATTAAAACATAAGCATGTATAGGAGGAATCTTTTGGAATATAATCATCTCATATATCATTCCCACTAGAGAGGTTAAATTAAAGAATACATTTCTCTAAAGACACTGAAGTGGATTTAGCATACAATTCTAATACTCTATTCTAAGCGCTTGTGGGGCGATGCGTAGGAAGCGCACAAGGAGAGACTCTAAATAAAGCAAAACAATAAAACGTGGACTAAACATCCTCCCCACTTATTAGACTGATCTATTATCCATGAAGTATTATTTTATAGTCAATTTACAATCTTCTTTTTTAACTAACCATTGACATATTATTTGAATGCAACAATAACTTCCTAATTGCTAGAAATGCATCTTGCATGTGTGGCTTGGTTAGGCTGTGTTGGTTGTGTAGGTTGTGTGGCTTTACTTGGCTATGTTGATTGACTAGATTGGATCCCTTGACTTGGTTCAGTGAGGTTCTCCACATGAGCTCTTTTCCATTTTCTGTTCTTCTTCTTTTATTGGTTCATAGTTGTTGAATTAGTTGACTTTGGCCTCCCACTTTTTGGTTTTGTTTCCTTCAACTTGGTCTCATTTTTTCATTTGTTCTTATTATGTCCCTCCTGTCTGCAATTTGAACATTTGTTATTCCTTCTACTTATTTCTAGTCTTCCCTTCATCAACTTCTTTTTTCCTTTTCATGTCACTAGGTGATGTAGGGATTGTAAATCCCATTTTTTGAAGTCTTTTTATCATTTATTTTTGTCTCTTTGAGTCTTTTTCACTTTGTTTTGAGACAGTGTCATTGATTTGTACTTCTAACCCTCAAACTACTGCTTTTTAGTGTTTATGTCGCCTTTTCTCTTCTTTTTAGTGTGATTTTAAGGTACTATTTGATTTCTTGCGACTTGGAGTTGTTCGAACACAATTCGAACCCACCTAGGTCGTGTGTAGGGGTCATTCGAGACCTCGGTTACGTTCACTTAAGCTTGGAAGCCTTTCAACTTGCATTTTGGAGCTTTTTGGAGAGTAGTGACCTAATAGCGGGTCACTACTAGGACCTTGAGCTTGGTTGGATTTCCTACAGGAGTAATGTCCAGTAGCGGTTGCTACTAGGTTGCAGCGGCGGAGTCACGGTCTGTAGCGGGAACTAGAGATAGGATGGCAGTGGGTAAAGGWCCCTGCCCGGATCCGAGGATCTAGATCCATTTTTGACGGATTTGGATCCTAAAATTTAAGACCATGATAGATCCGGGTAAGATCTGGATCTTACTTTTAAAAAACGGATCTAGAGCGGGTCCTCCTCTAGGACCCTGTCCAGGATCCGTTTACCCATTTTTTAAAATAATAATATAAAATATGTTGGATAAAAGTAATAATACTGAATAATGTACTAATCCATTATTTTGATAGTTTGACCTAAAAGTAATTATACTCTAAATTAAAGTATATTTGTCTTTCAAACTTTGTTTTTCTTGTACGATAAATGACTTAAACCTTTAATCATGTATGATTGCTTGTAAACTCACGAATAATGGCAGACGTAAGGAAGATCGATGTTGTTTTAGGCTTTTTTAATCAAAATTTGGTTCAATATTTGATGTTTTTCATTWGAAGTAAAAAATTAAGAAAGGATCCATTTAGGACCCAGATCCGTAGGATCCATACGGATCTGGATCCGAGTCCTAAAAATTAGGACCCTGATGGATCTAGGTAGGGTTTAGATCCTACCCTAGAAAACGGATCCGGGTTTGGATCCTAGAGGACCTTGCCTGGATCCGGTCCATTGCCATCACTGCGGAAACCCATTTTTTCCGTTACTCTTCTTGTCACGCAGCTCTATTTCCCACTATAGAGTAGCGGGCGCTACTGCTCGCTACCTACCCGCTACCATCAGCCTGCATCGATTGTCGRRTTTTATTTTTTGTTTAATTTTTTACTTTTGAGGGGCCCTTGTTGTTTGTGTTTGCCCACTCTTGGGAGGCATATGACCACTCACCCTTGCAATCTTTTTTCATTATCTCATACTTTAGACTAGCAACTCTAGCTATATTTTCTCTCTCCTAGTTTTACATTTTGTTTTAGATTGTTAGAAAGAAATTCAAAGCAATTCAAAGTCAAACAAAAATGGAAATCACAAAATACACAAAAGTAAATTAAAGAGTGCAAGAGCTAGAGAATTGCACTAGAGCTTGAATAAATATGAGTTGAGAATTCCAAGGTTACATGCTGAATGAGTGATCCCAAAGTTAGACGATGATGAATAGTAATCAGAACAGATGCT
>SNQN01012388.1:0-16090 GCA_008642245.1 Bassia scoparia
TATTATGGAGTACAAAGAATTAAATCATCTACTCCCTCCACTCCACGAAATTCTGATTGTGAATGGCTATTTTGTGTTTTTCATATCTTTAATTAAATTAATAAAAAATTTGAATGCTTGAATTTAATAATGTATTAAAAAATATGAGTTAGAAAAGACCCCACATAAATATACTTAAAGTTATTAAAAAATTCTCTGATCTTCATATGTCAATAGGGATAAAACTTAAATATCTAAGATATCATAAGTGTAAGAAGTATAAAACAAATCCGTGCATTATGCACGAGCCAAAAAGCTAGTTAGTATAATACACAATYGACACATTCACAAAATGACTAAAATGTTAGATTGGCACAATTTAATACTCCCTATGTAAGGCAATTCTTACAGCATTTGACTTTTCTTACATTTTAAGGAAGAGTTTTTACAATGTCATTGAACAAATTAGTCAAAATAATTTTAATATAGTGAAGAATAGGATGACGAGTTTATTATGCTTAGATTATTTTGATTAATTTGTTTGTTCACCTTGTTAAACTTTTCCCTTAATATACATGAAAAGTTAATTGTTGTAAGAATTGCATTACATTATGGAGGGATTAATTTTTTTGAAATTTTTTCTGTACAGATTGCTTCAAAGATTGGAGAAGGAGAGAGAAGTTGAAGATTGGAGAAGGAGGCAGATTGCGACAGATTATTTTTTAGGGAAAATTGTTAGGTTTTGGTGTGGCCTCTTTTTGTGGCCTTTTGTAGTTGTACTATTTAGATTTTTAAAATGTATGGATTTCCTGCCACACCAAATTTTATGGTGTGGCTAGATTTTTAAAATGTATGGATTTCCTGCCACACCAAATTTTATGGTGTGGCTGCCAGCCACACCATAACTTTTTGGTGTGGCTRGATGCACAGAAAAGTAGCTGAAACTTTCCAATACTTGAAGCTTGCTTGGTGTCAAGGACTGTCAACTTAATTAACCACCTAAAAGACAAAACGATTTCACAATTACAAATTCACAATATACTTTCAACAACAACAAAAAATATACTT
Organism: Bassia scoparia; assembly: GCA_008642245.1. Classification (NCBI taxonomy): domain Eukaryota; kingdom Viridiplantae; phylum Streptophyta; class Magnoliopsida; order Caryophyllales; family Amaranthaceae; genus Bassia; species Bassia scoparia. Next base: position 1,048 of record SNQN01012388.1, read on the forward strand.
CGTATTTATTTTGAAAAATGTCCAAGTAAAAATAATTCTTAAACAATTTTTTTTAATCTTAATTTAGGCTTCGTCTGATAGAGCGTAAAATATTTTTCATGAAATTTGTTTTCTCCCTTTTCTAATTTTGTACTGTTTCGTAGRCAAAGGGGTTGGGTGTAAATCCATTTTTTCAGGGAGTAAAATTCTCTTTACAATCATGTAAAACTATTTTTATTTCCTTTTAGAATGAAGGTTTCCTTCTTGCTTCTCTTGTACATTCCTCCCTCACTACCTCATTGAAACCCCTTTATTTCCTATTTTTCATCACTTTTTTAYATGCATCCAAACAACTGAAAATTATTTTCATGAAAATTGTTTTTCATTGTAAATTKATTTCCATAAAAATTCATTTTACATTGAAAATGTTATACACACAACCAAACGGAGCCTTAATTTGTTTAAAGTAAAAAAATATTCTTAGATGACAATAAGGGGCTGTGTGGTTTGGGACTAGGGAAAGAAAAGGAATAAACAACAAGGTTAGGAAAGGAAAGAAAAGCAAAACCCTTTCCTATTTGTTTAGGTTTGGTATTAATTCAAACAATATTAAACAGGGGCAGATCCAGGATTTAGAGAATGGTTATGCAATCGAAAAGTTTGGATTTTGGATCTATGATTTCGGGTCTTTTCATGTGATTTTTATAAGAAAATACAATTTATTTAAAAATTCATAAATCATRCAAACATATAAAAATTGATTAAATTAAACGAATTCATACGAACAATAATTCATGTTGCTCGGCTGCCCGCTGCAAGCATCGTCCAAGCGACTTGTGACTATCGTTACTAACTAAAGCTAATTTTTTGTCCTAAGCAATGGTGTAGCATGTGTATAACCATGCTATACTACAGATCCGCCCTTGTTATTAAATCACTCTCTTCCTTCTCCTACTCCTTTCTCTACCAAAAACCAAAAACCACCACCACCACTCTCTTTCTTCTCTCTCTCATAAAACATCCCTACAACCACCATGCCCTATTCATATAAATTCTTCATACATATACTTCCTCCGTAACGAAATATATGTTAAAGTGTTTCAACAAAATATGTCTCATATGTATTACGAAGTTAATATCTTCTTTTGTTATGGAGGGAGTATATATATATTATATATATTTATTATATATATAAATATATACATTATTATACTTATATATATATATTATATATATATATATGGTAATAGAATTCATGTAAAACACTAACCTAGGTAAAACTAAAAAACTTTTAATCTGACCGTAGGATTTCGAGATGACGTCACGATTTAATCTATCCATATACTTGATTTCAATCTGGGGTACATTGGAAGGTTTAAAGGTACACGTGTACTGTTCATTCAACAGTAGCTGAAAGTCTTGTGTACCCTTTACTGCTTGTATGTACCCCTTAAATGTAAAATTACCTCATTTATTTGGGTTGCACTGGATCCTGACTCATATATATACTATATAATAATAATATATATATAATAATAATATATATATATAATATAATATATATATAATTATATACTATATATAGTGTTTTTTGTCACTAACCAGTTTTTATAAGAGTCACTTTGTCACAACCATCTTTTCTAAACGAATTGTCATAAACCATTCTTATGTGATACGTAATCATTGTTGACACCATCTTGTTGCCGGTTTCGCGTTTGACTCGCAACGTGACATGCACGTGACCCCACGAAAAGTCCTTTTTGCGACTTTCACCCTTCTAAACCCCCCATTATCTTGCTTATAATGCCACGTAGTATTTCGTAGCAAAGAGTAGTATGAAGTATAATAAAAGGCAATAAGGCAAAAAAGCAAAAAAAGACTTTAGTGGGTCACGTGCATGTCACGTGCGAGTCAACGCGAACCGGCAACAAGATTGTCAACAACATACGTACTACGATAAAGATGGTTTATGACAATTTCATTAGAAAAGATGTGTGTGACAAAGTGACCCTTATAAAAGCTGATTAGTGACAAAAACCCAATATAATATATATATATATATATATATATATATATATATATATATATATATTATTATTCATTAAAATTTTAATTTAGGTTTTTTTGTTATTATCACCTTCCAATTAGGGGTCTTCAAATTTAACCATCACCAAATTAAACTTATTTTACAAAACCACCTTACAATATGCAACTTTTTAAAATACCCACACGTAACGGGTTTTTTGCCAAGTTCCGTTATTATTGACCTAAATTCTGAGATAACGAGCTAAGACATAAGAAAGAAACGAGCTAAGGAGATTAGGAAGTAAGAAAAGATAACGGAGTTCCCCAAATTTCGAAGTTTGTCGCAAAATAAAACGGAATTTGGTGAAAAATACATGTTGGTATTTAAAAAGATTGCATCACTAAGATTATATGCAATAGGCTTAAATTAATCCTTCCTGATTTGATTTCTCCGAACCAATCTGGGTTCATTCWGGGTAGACAAATTGTGCATAATGTTAGTATCATTCAAGATTTAGTCGRCATGTATAATAGGAAATCCTCTCCTAAATTTTTTGGACCTGGACCTTGATCGTAATCGGCAGTCCGGTTTGGTTTCAGGTCCAGACCGGACCTTTGTTCATCCCTAATGACACGTATTTTGATTCATTGCACGCTAATGTTGTTGTGAATTGGATCGACCCAAGTATACTCATGACTTATGACTATAAATTTATCAACATTTTTTTAATAAGAAGAAAAACTATAATCTCGTCGTTGTATATTGTCAGACTCTCCTCCAACATAACTTTCGAGTAGGCAGAAAAAAGGTTATCATGTTAGGGTTGAACCCTAAATTGAACTTTAAACTCCATAACAAATTAATTGGTAAAAACTTAATTGCARAAGTGTACCTGAATCCATGAGTATTGGGTTGCTTTCAAATCGCCTTTAGGGTTTACGTCTTCCAATAGTTACAAACACCAGGGTTTATTTTCTCTCTATTGATGGGATGATATGAGAGACTAATATTTTGTGTTATTGGGGACCATAACCCTTGATGTCTATTTATAATGGAACCCTTTCCTAATCCGCTTATCATGAATTAGAAAATGCTCAACGTTCTCTGCACATATAAGACTAAACCCACACTAATAAAAGACATAATAAGCCCAATAACATTCACTTTATTAGATCACTTTAATTTGGGTTTAACTATATGATAGCACATAATACAAGTATAACTGAATTGCACAAGTAATTATATTTAGGTCCACAATATTTTCAACAATCTCCCACTTGGACCAAATACTATTACTACGTGTGTGATACTCGATAATTGCATTATTCTTTATAACCTTATGAGCTCAAAATTGCTATCAAACTCAGTACGTCTTAAAACAACTCGGTCCATTAATTACATCAACATAGGATCAAAGATATCTATGCTACATTTGTTGTAACAAGACCCATCCATGGTCACAATGTCAACATAATTAACGATATGAATCAAGTATGAGAGTGTAGTATGGAAAATTACATATAAATGTGAACTACATATGCCTATTTCCAACTGGTCCACTACAGACTTTAGTAAGATCAATTAATATGATCTAATAGAAGAGTAAATCGAACTGAATACCTTATTTTTGCAGAAAATAATTAAAATCAAATATCCAAATATTTTATGTCATATGAGCAATGAAAATGACAAACTCCCATTGAAACTAAATATCTTTATGTGGTATGTCGCCCATACGAGCAATATGCTCATGAAATACTTTAATAAGCGGATCCGCGATATTGGAGTTGTACAACTCGACTTCAAACAAAGTCAGAGTCTATAATGTACCCAATAATCTAAATTTGACCAAAGTTTTATAAGTGAGCATGTAATCCTTTGTTCTCKGCAAATACCGAATAACACTCGATGACTGATTTCCAAAGATCAAGTCCTAGATTGCCTAGATATATCTGTCTAACATCCAAACAATGTATGCAATATCTAGACGGGTACTAACTTGAGCATACATCAGAYCCCCTACTACGAATGCATTAGGGATTTTCTTCTTTTCTATAACCTCAAAATCATTCTTTGGGCATTGAGTGAGACTGATTTTGTCTCCCTTAGCTATAGGGGTATCACATGGTTTAAAAACTTGCATGCCAAACCTTTTCAAAACCTTTTCGATATTGTTCTTTTGTGATAGGACTAAAGTGCCTAGATGGCGATTTTGATGAATCTGTATTCCTAACACAAAAGAGGAGCCCTCAAGATATTTCATCTCAAAATGATTTGATAGAAATCTCTTGGTTTCGTGCAAGAAGTCCATATCATTGCAGGCAAGAAATATGTCATCAACATATAAAACAAGGAAAATGTGCTTACTCCTACTGAACTTATGGTATATACAATCAGCAACTGCATTTGTCTCAAAATAACGAGACAAAAAACTTGATGAAACTAAAAAATACCATGGACGAGAATCTTGCTTGAGTCCATAGATGGATTCCTTTAGTTTACAAGCCATTTTCTTTGAATCTCCTGAAACAAAGTATTCTGGTTGTTGCATATATATGGTTTCCTCAATGTCACCATTGAGAAAAGTCGTCTTAACATCCATCTGATGTAACTCAATATCGTAATATGCCACAAGTGCCATCATAATCTTGACGGAGTCGTTAGAAGAAACTGATGAATAAGTCTCCTTATAATCAATGCCTTCCTTTGGAGTAAAGGCATTGGCGAAAAGACGAGCTTTATACCTTATCACATTGCCGTCTGAATTTCTTTTGGTTTTAAAAATCCATTTACGACCAATGAGTTTCACACCTTCAGGAGATGAAACAAGGTCCCAAACGTCATTATCTCTCATAGATTTAATTTCGCTATTCATGACATTAATCCACTTTTGAGAGTTAGGGCTTTCAATGGCTTGACGAACAGTGTTTGGATCCATATTAACCAATCCATCTTCTAGCTCTTGCTCTTGAATAAGTGAAACAAATTCCTCACTTATTCCATTGTCACCCTCATGTTCTTGAAGGAAAACAATGTAATAATCTGAAATAGCACTTATTCTATCTCTAGTGGATCTCCTTAATGAATCTTGTTCTTGAGGTTGTTGAGTTTGTACATTAGGAATATCTTGAAAATTCTAAATAGGGGAATCATTATGAGTTTCTGAATTTGTTTCTAGAACCATGTCAGAAATAGAAATCTGATCATGTTTAATAACAAATGAAGAAAGAGATACATGTTCTTCTTCAAAAGTAAACCCTCTAACTTTATCTTCCCCTCCAAACTCAACATCTTCAAAAAATCTGGCATTTCCCGTCTCAAAAAATGATCTTGTTGTGGGATCATAAAACTTATACCCCCTTGATCTTTCAGGATATCCAACAAAGTAACAACTAACAGTTCTAGAATCCGGTTTCTTTTCATTTGGCCTATAAGGTATTGCCTCAGCTGGAAAACCCCAGAAGTGTAAATGATTTATACTAGGTTTCTACGAAACCAAAGTTCATAAGGGGTTTTTTAAAAGTTGCCTTAGTTGGTACTCTGCTTAGAATATAGGTTGTGGTTTTAATTGTCTCTCCCCAGAGTAACTCTGGTAAGGTAGTGTGATTAATCATACTCCTCACTATTTCTATAAGAGTCCTGTTTCGTCTTTCAGCAACACCATTCATTTGAGGAGTTCTTGGCATGGTGTACTGAGGGACAATGCCACATTCCTCTAGGAATCTAGCAAAAAGGTCCTAGACATTGTTCACCTGAACCGTCATTTCTGCCATAGCATTCACCACCACAGTTAGATCTRACTTTCTTAATACTTTTTCCTAGTTGATTTTCAACTTCGACCTTATAATATTTGAACAYGTCCAAGGCTTGAGACYTCTCATGAATCAAATATTGGTAGCCATAATGAGAATAATCATCTATGAATGTAATGAAATATTGTTGACCTTTCCAAGAAGCTACGGTGAATGGACCACAAATATATGTATTAGTTCTAAAACATCTGAAGCTCGTTTAGCTCCTAATTTTCTCTTTTCTGTTTGTTTCCCTTTCTCTCTTGTCTGTTTGTTTCCCTTTCATACAATTAATGCACACATAAAATCTGAAAAATCAGGAATCAAGAATTCCATCCGACACAAGCCTTTCTATTCTTTGTTTAGAAATGTGTCTAAACGCTTGTGCCTTAGGTTGAAGAATTATCATTAGCCAATTTTCTTTTAGTAACAAGTACTGACATGCAAAGTTTCATTAGATTAACCACTATGCCAGTTTAACCTTTAATAGTGTTTTTTAATAGCGGTAAAAACAATACCCCTGTTAAAAATGGAAAACTATATCTAGCAAATATAGGTTATATAACCAGATAAAAATCAATCCAACCAACTTTGAATTATGAAAAAGGCTAACTTTCAATGGCGGAGCCAAAAAATTGTAGGTGAGGGAGCGAAACTGAATACCTAGAAAAAAATCATCAACTATAAATGAATACATAGGATTCGAACCCATGTTAATGAACCCATACCCCATGACTATATTTTGTTAAAAAACCAACTAAGCCAACTTGTTTTAATGATGTCATACTACATTAAATAGTACTAATAGTTAAAAAAAAGTAATCTTGTGGTGCAGCGGTCCCCACTAGCCCCCCCCCCCCTTTTTCTCCATTGCTAACTTTATTATTTCTAAAAGACCAAAGATAACCATATTTGTCCAATGAAGGAACTAAAATTAAATTYCGCCTAAAAGATGGTACAACAAAAGTCTCTTTCAAATCCAAATAAAATCCAGTCTTTAATAATAACCTAAAAGTGTTTATAACTTCAACTTCAATTGCATTGCCATCACCTACACAGATGTATCTTTCACCATCAATAGGATTTCAACAATTTAGGCAATACCCTGCATAGACACACTTACGTGAGTAATAGCACTAGAATCTAGCCACCAAGTGTGTTTAGGTACTGAAGTTAAATTGACTTTTAAACAGACAAAAGAAAGAAACATAACCTTTTTKAGCGTGATACGTTGTGCATTGTTTCTTCCGATGAGAAGTCTTACCATAGAAGAAGCATCCAACCTTAGTTTAAACTTTAGTTTCATCCTTATTTTCCATATGTTGCTTCTTTTGTGGTTGCAAAATTGCATCCTTATCCTTTTTTCTTTTCCTGTTGTCCTTAGAGGAATATGCCAAATGAGCATTTTCTCTATGTTCTTGCTCCAATCTCTCTTCCTCTTGAACACTATGAGAAATGAGCTCATTTAGAGTCCAAATCTTCTTTTTACAGTTATAACCGACCTTAATTTGATTGAACTATTTAGGAAGAGATATCRAAACCAAATGCACGAGCAGGTCCTCTAACAACTCTAAATTAAGTGCCTTTAATTTTGAAGCAATATGAGACATTTCCATAATGTACTCCCTTATGTTCCCTGCTCCTTTATACTTTTGGGAAACAAGACTTAGCAAAAAGTACTTATTTTCGCCTTTTTTCGCTTTTAGMAAAACGCTTTTCAGGTTTAGCAAGAAACAATATGGCATCCTTTTCTTCAAACATAACGTCCTTGAATGATTCCGGAATTGCACGTTTCATGATCATATGAACCATGCGATTTGAGCGTTCCCACTTCTCCATGTTCCCTTTATCAGTAGAGAAACTAAAATCCGTAAGGGTCGCGGGACGTTCAACCCAGAGTGCTAGGTCTAGATCCATGCAACCAAGAACGATCATAACATTCTCTTTCCAACTCTTAAAGTTTGTCCCATCAAGCATGGGTATCTTATTGATATTGGAAGATATATCATTAGCGGAAGCATTCACTGAAGAAAAAAAATAAAGTCACAATAAATTCCATATTTTAACTTCAATAAACAGATTATAATATTGACAATGTATCCCATCATATACTAGAGACCTAGCACAACATTAATTTTTAATCTTTAGATAGAAAAATTAACTTGTAAGTGGTACTCTTGGTGTAGTAATCAAATACTAACAATAAATTCCTATCAATGTTAAGCCTTTCTTTGGACCGACATAACACCACATGGAAAACCGAGCAATTGTTGCATATTTATTACCACTAGCATGTTTAAAATTCGACCAAATAATAGCCTTCCTTTGGGCTGACCACGATTCGCATGGAAAAGAGGTTACTTTGACAACATATTCTTTCAATCAATTAATCCAAACATAAGACACAAATATTTCATAGCCAAATTGCCATAAACTATAATCTGAATTTTCCTTAATCAAATTTTAACTGATTTATATTTCAATTTAAAGTATAAATTCAATATATAAACTAATCTCCAAAGTCCAAAGGATATACTCATGAAGGTATTCGAAAATTTTACAAACGAATTGCTTAATGACAGTAATATCCGAGGATTAAATAATCATTGGTATTGTACTCCCTCCGTTTCCTTTTGTTTGTCTGGTTTAGAATCGGGGGAGAATTAAGAAAAAAAAATGAATCTTTAATTAATAGAATATGTTAATTTAACAAGATTCTTACTTGAAAATAGAGTTATTGACTTTTTTATTTAATAGAATGAGAAAAGGTAATAAATGTGTGTTGGAAAGTGAATTTTTGGGAGTAACCTAGATAGTAATAAAATATGATGGAAGAAAATAATAAATATGGTTCAATTAACTATAGAATAGGTGGATAAAATTGGAGTTAAAAATAGAAAAGATTCCAAACAAGACAAATATTTAGGAATTCCATTTCAAAAAATAGGACTAACAAAAGGAAACAGGACAAACAAAAGGGAACAGAGAGTAATATAAAATAAGGAGAGCATACTGCATAGAATTATGGCTAATGAATCAAATATTATAACTAGCACATAAGCCAAAATAAGGAGAACAATCTAAAGAATTGCTCCAATCAAAACATTGCAAGTCCAATAAATCAATTGACAATTTCATATTGTATATGACATGAATCGATTGATCACACAATCAAGGAATACAACCCAACGATGTTTGACTAACAAAGAATTAACTGTTGAAAACTTAAGATTTCTTAATTTCGATTAATGAAGTCACRTCACTGTAACRATCCGTCTTATTATAGGTGCATTGGYGAAAACAATACATTAAGTAGGGTCTCAAAAGATGCGGAAAAATTAAAAAAACTTCCAAAGTAAGCTAAAAGTAAAGTTATTACATTCAAATCCAAGGAGCAACATCTCCCAATAACTTAAAGCAATTCAAAACGTTTACACAAAGTTACGAATTATTAAAGGGGTAATCCTAAAGTCTCTCAGTAGCCTCTTTCCCAGGCAGCTCCAAAACAAATCACTCCTCACCTGTATCATCTAAAACCACAAAAATTTGCCACTTAGTGGCCAGTAACTAGACCATCCTTAACACACATGTTCGAAACCTAAACAAAAATAAATTGAAAGGCTTAAAGTAAAAAGGATTCGATTTCAAATACCAATAAAGCTTCCATAAATATATATAGTCATATAGAAAACAAGCCTGAAGGTGAATTAAAAACAAAGGAGTAAACCAAAAGACCAATTGAAATCCAAACAGGTTAAGCTAGTAAAACCAGAACAAGTTAACATATATTTTTCAAGTTGTAATTGGAACAGACGCTGTGAACAAATCCGGCTCGTCATAAAGCTAGATGAATTGTCAGGAAACGCACCACGGTCACCACACTAAGATGAACCCGGTCTGAGAATGGCCAACTCTCCGTTCATTTCCGAACACAGCAGCTTGAAACGTAGAAACGACAACTAACCATCCTAATCTACTATATATCGTGTTGTCCAATTGTAGGAACCACTGATATGATGACTTACCTAACGATTTCCCAATTCATCAACAAAACAAACCGGCAGAGGATCACATTCCAAAAACACCAAATCCAAAACAAAACAAAATCAAATTCAATGATTCCTCAAGGTACACACATGGATTTACCCTTAAAAACCACAAGTGCCCAATGACATTTTCCAAAACAGTTCATATTCCATGAAGTAGATTAAAACCGTATTAAGTGTCAATAATCAATAGTCAAAACGCAAGGTGCAATGAGTCAAGGTTTCAAAGATCAAAGTTCACGCATTTCAAATCTTTGGGCAAAAATTATTAAAAATAATTAAATTGTCAAAAAATTGCGACATAGAAAGCAAAATGAACTCTGCATAAACCATGCTGATAAGCATGAACCAAACAGAATGTTAATCAAACATTAGTTTAAAACCCACATGACCATTAACAATATGATTAATTTTTCAAAGGAACCTAAGTCAAAAACGGTTATTGAAATATTAATTCACCATATTAGAGCCAAAACTCATCAATAAAATAATAATAATAAAATATATAATTAGGTACTTTCTAAAAAGATATTAGGCTATTCTATACACATAAATTAAATTATTAATCAATTTTTTAACTACTTAATAAATTGAAAAACCTCGCAATTCGAATTACATATAAACATTACAAACAACTCTAAAATATTTGGATTAAACTTGAAAAATGTTAAAGTCAGTTTTACAACCCTAAATCATCTATTCTGTGGCTGTTTAATAAATAGAAACAAGAAAAGAAAAATTAAGAGTTCCAATAACCGATTAAGAGTTTTAGTAATTAGAATTAATTCCAAAAGAGCTTATTTAATTAATTCCAATATAATTTATACTATTACGCAAAGAGGAATTAAAACCATTTATACTTGAAATAATAGGGAATTATTTAAACAGAATAAAATAATTCCAGGATATTTATAAACTGTAAACCTGAAATAATATGAATAAAATGTTAAAAATTTCCTTTTGTTAATTAATTAAATTCCAAAAATTAACTTCAATTTTTTGGGTCGTTCCGTACTTTTTTTAAGACCTTTTAGAGCAAGAAAATCGTTGTTGTAGAAGTAATTTCATGGATGAACGTGGCCTGGCTACAAGTATTTCCTCAGCTTCCTGGGTTGAGAGAGGCGATGCAACTTCCCGTTGAATGCTACCCTCGGGAGACGACCTCTATTGCACCGTGAACTGGTTCCTGGCTATTCTTTAACTACTGGCTGCTAAAAAACTTGCTTGCCTGCACTGCACACGAGGAATAATTCCTATTGTGGATTTTCTCCTTCGATGCTTATAAGTATGAGTTTAGGGAACTAAAAAATCCAAGCTAGTGAGAGAGAAAGTAGAGAGAGATGTTTCTCGAAGTGGTTGGTTGTTAGGCAATAAATCTATGAGAAAGTTGTGTTTCCTGTGTTTTGTGGTGGCTTTTAATAGGCAATTCCCTTCAAAAGACCCAAGGAGCCATTGGATGGTGACACTTTGTTCTTCATCCATGCTTCGAGCTTCCTTACACCGTTCGTGTAGAAACGTCGATTTCTCTCCCGTTCCCGTTCGGTTCGGATTAATAAAAGCTGTAGCATTTGCCATGTGGATTTCATTTCGATCCCAATATTTGAAGGACACGTGGGCAGGGATTTTTTTCGTGCCACGATCGATTTGCCCCTCAATTGACCCATAAATCGTTGAATTATGGGGTGTTTGATTTGAATTTGAATCTTAATTTACATTTCGTAAACAATCCCTTAAATACAAATAGAAATATAAATATTTTCCCTTCTTTCTTTTTTTTTTGCAATTGGAAGGTGGCCTTCGTGGGAGAGAGATGCCAGGCCAAGCATTTAATTCGCAGCTTTGGAATTCGGATGGCAGCACAACTGAAATCGACAAACTCTCCTCCGCTCAAATCTTCCCCCCTTTCGTCTAATATCGAAATAAGGAGAGGTGTCCGTTGAGCAGGGGGTATATACTATCCCGCTGAAGGAAGAGAAGAAAACTTTTTATTCTCTCCTCGCTGAAAAATTCATCTCTCTTCGCCTTGTCTTCCCAAACTTTTCGCAATATTTTCAAAGCTTCCTCGATCAACTTCGGTTCAGCAGTTTAAGAGTCTTGTTGTGCGTTTCCTCAGCTGACGTGCAGTTTTCGTTTAAGTCTCCTTCGAAGCGCTTCTCGCTGTCAGCACATCAAGGTACATTCGCACCTTTCTTACTTTGCACTTATCTTTATTCTTTTATCAAAGTATGATAAATAGCGTAAGCAAGTTCCCTACCCAGACTCTTCCGCCCATAAGAATAAGTTGGGGGCGTGGAAGACGCTCTAGTCATACTTCGACCTGCTCCAATTTAACTGTTTCTCCTCCTCCCTTGAGTCTTTTGCTACTCGCCACTCTGTAGTCTTCCTCGTCCCATCCTTGACACTTCTGTCTATTCGGTATCAGGATGCCTGCGCGTAAAAGACCACGACTATCTAGGAGTGCCACATGTACCCAATTTTAGAGGACAGCCCAGACCAGTCCTCAAGTTACTTCGGTCGCCTTCCTGTGTCGGAAGGAGGACTCAAGTCCTGACTCTTGCCGAAATAAGCGCGGATATTGAGGCCGCTTTGCGGGAGAGTAGTGATGGCGCGCCTCAAATAAAGACTGCCGAAAGACCGTAGAGATGAGGATAGGAGGAAGTATAACAAAACCCATTGCGTTGATTGCCAAGAAAGAAAACCGCCAGTAGGTGGGAGGAGATCCTCTGAAGACGAGATAAGGACAGTAAGGTAAGCCCTTCGTGCACTATAGTGCGAAAGCCTGGAGAACCACTCCTCGGAACAAACACAATTAGCGCCTTCACATCGACTTTCGTCGCAACCTGACGTGAGGAGAGATTTTGATTCCTTGCTAGGAGACTGCGTGATCACTCAGTCGACACCAGAGAACACCCTATTCGCCGTTTACAATGGCGTGGTGGGATTTGGGCCTATCGCTTCCCCATCCATTCCTGTTCATAATAATGGTGCTTGAAGGCCTATGGCAGTAGGTCCTCGCACAACTGACATCCTCAAGTCATGGTGTGCAAGTACTTGGATACATGGCCGTTTGTAAAGTGACATAGGCTGGCCATGTAAGACAGATGTATTCCCTCCAGGCGATCTATCTCCAAGAACAGCAGACTGCCAGGCCTGGTGGTTCCCAGCTCAAGCAGAAGGGGCAAGTACGATACCTCTCTGGACCAAACCCAATAAGGGTTGTACAACTAGAAGAATGATTTCTGGTCCTTGTGCACAAAAGAAGGACACTCCCCTTGCGAGGATCCTCCTCTCTCATGGACCTCGCATCAAATGTCTTCAAGGAGAATGAGCCTGGGGGCTGAATCTCCTGTGATTGTGCAGCAGTTGGAATAGCTTGAGACCCGTGAAGTATCCAATTAGGGCCCTATCTCAAAGCCACGGTCCCCAAGAACAAGCTCCCACTCTTGAGTGTTTTGCAATAATGGACTCCCTGCGACCCTTTGAGTACTCAGCAGGGGGATCGCGCAAGTTTCCACAGTGAGTGGTATAACATAAGTATGGGTGGAGCTTTTGACTTAGTTAATTATCTTTGTGTTGATGAGTTTGCTGGACTTGCAAGGTGTTGGTTTTCCTGCTGCGGCGAGAAGTGCTGGCTTGTGGGGCTAAGTTGGTGGCAGCGCCAAGTGTATGGGGTGGGACACATTTAAACGGACCTCATGTCAAGCAAGGATTCCAAGCTCTCGCAGCTCATGGCGGTGAAAATTCCCTGGCAGAGAAGTAAGCCTCTCAATGCGGTATGATAGGGGTCTACTGGTTCGTCATATCATTTACTTTCCTTCGCATGAACTATTTGATCAAAGCGAAGCTATATACCTTTAGTGCCGTGGGTCGTGGGTAGAGCGTTACTATGGTGGATGGCTGAAGACGATGAGAGAGTTCTGTTGTTGACTGTTTTTGTCTGTCGGATGGTTGCTGCTTGGGTTGCTTACTGTGTGTTGCGCTTGTTCTCTGCAAGAAGTTCGAGAAGCCTTCCGAATATTTTATCTTGTTAAAGGGCTGGGAAGACCACTGCGAGCAAGGAAGTCCAGCCTTCGGACAGTCTGCTGGTCCCATGCAATGACTTCCCAAATACGAATCCTTGAAAAGGACATCTCCGCTCGAGCAGGAAAAGACAGAACAAACGGAAATTTACCTCGCGAGGGGAAGAGAGAAGCAACAAAGACAACTTTCCTCGAGGCGAGGCGAATGAACAACCAAACACCTCGCAGCGTGGGAAAAAGCAAATCAAACAACTTCACTGCGCGGAAGAGGAGAAAGACTAGAACATAAATCTCCTCGCATGTGCGGGGAAGCCCCAATAACCTAAGGAACCTGCGAACCTGTGGTCGAAATCAGTGAGCCTACGGAAAGCCCAGAAGAAAAGCAGACACTGAAATTGAGTGCCAAAGGAGGAAAGTAGCGCGGGATCACGTTGGTCTGCCACTAGTTTCAGCCCTTTCACAGCGCAGGAACTAAGGGAGGACTCGTTCGCACTCATTGCTGCAGGGTGTGGACGAGAAGAGGAGCTCTCCTCGCCCTGTTCTTAAGGCTCTTCTGGGAGCCACGCGGATGTGCAGCCTAAGTACAGGATCTGATTTGTCAATCTGCAGGTACTACATTTCTGTATGCACGCGCAGGTTTACAAGGTTCTGGTGTTCATGAGAGGACGATTGCAGTGGGGGCCCAAAGGTTCGCTATCTTTCAACAAGTCATGTAGGTTGGACCCTGCTGTTTTTAGCTGCGAACCCCTAGTGGGTCGCAGTCCTGACGCAGGTGACATATGATGAAGGAGATCAAAGACTCGCATGATTCCTGCCTCTTTCGATGGCCTCGCTAATCCTGACCACATTGCTGGTACTGACTCAATACCATTCCCTAAAGGATGCCGAGGTGATCAGCTGATGGGTGGACTCCCCAATTACACGAGCAGGTACTTTGGGTCAGATACCCTGAAAAGGCGAGTCACTCAAGCAGTCACAGACAGCTCTTCGCCGTTCCCACTGTAGAGGCTGGAAGAGCGTCGCAAGCGAGATGAGCCCTTAAATTTCTATTCCCACTGAATTCAGCTATGTGGGGGAGCGCCCCCTCGACAATAACTTCAGAACGAAAAGAATAGCGCGGTGAGAGATGAACGTCCACACAATAATTCGAGACAAGGCACGAGTCGAGAGAGCATCGAAGCG
>SNQN01012389.1:0-16089 GCA_008642245.1 Bassia scoparia
CACTTTTGTGAGTTCAAAGCATATTTTCTAAGTCGACAACAATCGCGAACGACGCGGTATGTTTCATCGCTGATTACTCTTTGGAGGACACATTTAGTGTCTACACTATTGTAAAGCATTCAACAGAGGGTTGACAGGCCTGTGAGTGTTTTGTGAGTTCAATCACAAAGTTGGACTACGAGTGTGAGTCGAGTGCACATTCAGAGTTGAGTGTGGGGTGTCTGGTTTCCGAAGTAGGAAACAGCAGAGATAAGCGTGTTCTTGTTTTTCGGAGAGAATTAATAAAAGAACATAGGATAGGAGACGTAGCCCAGAGTTTGTGAACCTCGTTAATATTGTATGTTCTTTATTGCTTACTTATATTCCGCTGCATACAGAAACCAGCCCAACTGGTTCCTCATACTAAGTCCGAAAAGAAAGAAAAATTGGTAATCGATAACTATACTCAATTTACCCCCCCCCCCCCTCTTGAGTATCACATAACCTTCACATACCATGATACATTTTCCTAACTCTTTATATGTTCTCCATTGCTTTGCATTAGTTTGTACTAGCTTTTTATATGCTCGCGTGGCGTGCACCAATTCAATATAAGTACAAAAGTTAATAATTACACGTCAATATAATGAAAACAAAATAGACAAAATCAATACCCAAAAATGAGAAAAAGAGAAACACATCAAATAATAATTAATCATAATTGAAAAATTATTAGCTCACACAAAAATCCATATATTCACTCTGTATGTGAAATTTGTAAACAATGTAAAAAAAATGACGAAATTTGAAAATAA
Source organism: Bassia scoparia (assembly GCA_008642245.1). Classification (NCBI taxonomy): domain Eukaryota; kingdom Viridiplantae; phylum Streptophyta; class Magnoliopsida; order Caryophyllales; family Amaranthaceae; genus Bassia; species Bassia scoparia. The sequence goes on from SNQN01012389.1 coordinate 795, forward strand.
AAAGTAGATGAATTATGTAGAAAAAATATAGGAAACAAACAATCACATAATTTAATTTTCAACTTGCAAACATAAGATTGGGAGGAAGAAGAAGGAGGAAAAAATAGAGGTTTATCAGTTAAGCAAAAAGAAGAAAAAAATGAATGTACTTATAGCAGTGAATTCCATACATTTAGGGAAATGTTTATTAAAATATATGGAATTAATTATTTGTTCATAAAAAATTGATAAATAGAGATATTAATTAATTTATTCTATCAGGAAATTTATGAATTAATTCAGAAAGAATTGATGATTGAATCGATCAACTAAAAACTTAATGATTGTGTGGGAGGTAGTTAGTGTAACTTATTCTTTTTTGGTTAAAATTAAGGGAAGTTATTGATGAAGGTCAAATGGTCTTTTTTGATTAATCAATTAAGTATCTAAATGATATGATTGAAGTTTTTGATAGGTATATTTTTTAAAAAAATAAAAATTATCTTTATTATATAAGTCAATGGGGGTAGTATAGATATTTTAGGTGGACACCAGCACAATGCTCCCTTTTGTTTATATAATAGAGATATGATACTATTTACTAATGTTATTTGAATCAAATTTTGAATTATATGTATAAGAAAGATTACAATAATTTGGGATCTTGTTAGGTTCGTAATAATGTGTAGTAGTGTAGATTATTAAAAACTTAGTTTGTATAATTTTTTTATGTACAACTAAAGTTAGTATACTWGTAAGTTGCGCATTGTGAAATATTATAGGATGCAAGTAAAGAAAAATGGATGAAGTATATCTTATTTTCCGAACACTAATTAATGTCGAGTGGATGTCAGATGAGTAAGGCTATACATACACCAAGTGTGTGTTGTACCTCACATGCACTAAAGTGTTTGTAAGTTTTTCATTTGTCTACAATTTAGTCATTAAATCTATTTTCTTTTTTGCATTATTTTATGCTCTTTTGTGATTGGATGGTTTTTTATTGGTCAATAATATTTTGGCCATTATGCATATTTTCTTTGTGCATTATTATATGCTCTTTTGTGATTGGGTAAAACACTTTGTGTATGTGATCGCCCACATTCACTTAGTGTATGTGTGTCGTCGCTCATGTCTGATGGACGATTACCATCCTCTTATCCCAACTCATATTCAAAATTTATCATTCCTCTTAATTATTATTGATCTTTGCTTTTGGAATGTGGAGCTAGTACATTATGAAATAGGTATTTTTCTTTTCATCAGTATTGTTTTAGCTTCAAATTTCGACTTTGAACACTATTTTTTATCATTTTGTGTGTAAGAGCAATGTGATAGGATCCTCTAGGGTTATCTTTAAAAAAACTATAGAGGGTAAATTTTGTACAATATCAACCATTTATTAAAATATCAATGGTCTATATTACTATATATGTCTTATAAAAAAATTTCATATTTTTTATCATCAAAACACGTCAATTTATTTTTCTCTTCCTATAAATACAAAATCTCGATTTAAATATATAWGATCAAGATGCAACTTTGCCTTGTAGAGCTATTTAAAAAGAATTTTTTCCCTAAATAATGTCAACATCTTTCGAAATTCCCTATTTGCTTTGGTATTGAAAGTAATTCCTTAGGTGCCATCCACCTAGGTTCATATTTATTTTTAGGGAAATTCCCACTGATAGTGTTGAGTTTTCGTGAAATCTTAATGGTARTGTTGTGTTTTTTTTAATCCCAATGGTAATGTTGAAGTTTTGTTTAATTCCCAACCGTGATTATATTAAGGAATATCCGTTAACCTGGTGTTAAATATTAACAATGGTTTGTCCCTTTACTCACRTTTAACCTTTTTCACTCAACCACCACTACCACTAGCACCACTGCTCCATTGTTCATCATCATCATTATCCTTCATCAAACTCATGAAATTGAATGAAAACACCAAATTCTTACTGAATAATCAAATCAAATGAAAGACGTGGTTTAGAAATCTTGAGAACTTTTTATTTTGATAATCAGATGTCATCAAATTAATCCAATTGAACAAAACATGAATGCCATTTTAGACATATAGGACAGCAGCTTATTAACCACATCACGAGCTCAAGCAATCGAAAAAACATTAGAAAGTTAGAAACACAACATTAGATTATCAACCATATCATCTTGGACGAGCTCAAGCAATCCAAAGAGCATTAGAAACACATGWTTCTGATGATCAATAAAACGAGTAATAAACTTACTACACACCTCCTCTCTCAACGAGTTCACCTCGAATTGATTCATCCTAGCACACAAGAGATTTCCAATCATTCTTCATGACAACAACTACATAAGTATACTAATCAACCTAAATCACACAAATAAACACAGAAATTCGAACAAAACCCAAATCAATTCAAAAACTTGATTCCCCAAATTCGAATCAAAATTAAATCCCAAATTCGATATTAAACTTGAATCGAAATTCCACCTAAAATCCCAAATTCGAGCTCCCAACGGGTGGCTACAAGTGTTGCTGCCGTCGAATTGTGCAGGATTCATGGTTGTGCTGCGTTGGTGGCATGTTCTTGGCTTGGCTGGGTTGCGGTGACTTGGAGGTTCGTGGCGGTGCTATGACTTTGGGCGAATTTTTCGTGGAATTACAGGAAGAGGAAGGAAGAAGGAGCAAGAAGGAAAGAAGAGGAAGGAGTGGCGGTTATTGTGGCAGAGGGAGAGGGGGGTGGGGGTTGACAAACTATGGTTAATAACAGAAGGTAAAGATAACAGTAGACAAGTTATTTTTAACGGAGTATTCCTCATTATAATTAGGATTGGGAATTAAACAAAGCTTCAACACTACCATTGGAATTAAAAAAAATACAACACTACCATTGAGATTTTGGGAAAACACAACACTACCAGTGGGAATTTCCCTTATTTTTTAAAATCGTTTTTTCAGACCTCGCTACTAGCATTAGCGAAATAGTAGTAGTTCTCTACTGGGAGTAGCGAAGAGCAAGTGTAGTTCGCTACTCCCAATAGCGAATTATACTTACAGTTCGCTTCTGGTAGTAGAGAACTACACTTGATCTTCGCTACTCCAAGTAGCGAAGTTACCTGCTAAAATCAACAGGTTTTACCTGCTTTGATTTTCCCATGACACCTTGGCTGGCAGTTTGTTTCCCCTGCAATTTACAATTCCAAAGAGGGAGCTCAGAGAAAAACTCAATCCCAAATGGCAACATCATCTTGTGTACCAAGGCAAACCATTATGAAACCACCAAAATTGTGATCACAATTCACAACACTTCAATCAAACCAAAAAACTATACAATTTATTTACAAACCAACTAACCAATTGGTCAACCAAAAAATTTTTTAATTTATTTACAAACCATTTGAAAGTTTTCCAAAATAGTGCCACATAATACATAACATTAAATAAAGTCCATAAAACTAAAAGTTCAAAAAAYTAACAAATTTGTTAGCGTCTACTTTAGTWTGAACGTGAAACATCCTCATCAACCTCGGAAATAGATTCTAACTGAGGTGTCCCTAGCCTTTCGTAGAGCACAAAGCTTTGAGGCAGAGATGTAATTGTTGATGATTGTACCAAATGAGAAGAGGTCAAAGAGGTTGGAATATTAGGAATAGTAGGAGTAGGAGTGGGAGTCGGAGTGGAGGATGGTATCTCGATCTCGAGATACGAGCTGCTTGGAGTACAAGGCTGGATATCTGAACTGCTAGGATTATCCACTCTAGGGGCTTTAAATTGCCCTCGACCTCGACCTTGGATGATGCACGTGATTTTGATTCTTCCCTAGATCCTGATGCCGGTGAAACATGGGCGGTAGAAGGTGTAGAGTGAGTATGAGACTGGTTGTCAATGAGGTATGATAGACCGGTGTTGGTCAAAGTATCTGCACATGTCGATGCAACGTCGCGTAAGGTCTCCAAAGCGAGAGGGTAAGCCTTGTCTGACGGCAAATCTGCAGCACTCTCAAGAATTGTAGTGCATCTTGAGGCCATATCAACTAGAGCTTTTGCCTATTCATTGTGTTTAAAATATAAACGAAAGTCAGTTTATAAAATATTATAATGTAACTACAAATGACATCGAATTAGTACATGTTGGAGTTGATACTGAAATCTTACCAGAACATGGTTAGTTGTGGCTGGCTGATAGTCACTGGGTGGACGCTGGAGAGAAGGAATCCATTTGTAGTAATCTGGTTTGGAAGAACATGTGTAAGGAWTMCCTGAAACTAGTGCCTCCTCGCGTCTATTCCATGAGTTGAGGTGGGCTGAGTGCGATTGGGGGTAGTTCTTGTTACCCGTTCTTCCGTCAATGTGGTGGAGTTTCTCATTTGTATCATCACACGAGAGTGAAATAGGTTGCTCAAGACTGAACTAACACATGACTTGGTTAGTATAGTACAACTCCACTATTTCAAAATAAATAAGTGGGGTTGTTGTCCGATAAATATGGCAATCAAATCGACAATCTCAGGCAACTGTTGAAGTATATCCTCCTTATATGGTTGCCAAGTCATCTGTCACACAAAGTTGTTAAACTTAGAACTCTTCACAAGTAAAAGTGGCTTACTTAAGAGAAATAGAGGGAGGTGGATTTAAATATTTACCTAATTTTGTTTTCTGGTGATCGAGGGCATCTCTGTAGTATCCTAACCCTCTTGCCGTGTGGGTACATGACATATACACTCGAAGCCAGCTGCAAAATGTAACAATAGACAATGTAATAATAAGAAAAAAAATTAGGAAATAGACAGATAGACGGTCAAATAATAAGAAAATAGACAAATAAAAAATCATTATGTAAGACAAGTATTTAAACAATCATTTATTCAAATATGTAGATGGGTTTTTAAGTTTCTACTTACGAGCATGCTAGGGGGTCGATCTGGGGCTGATGTTGAGAACCAATAAAATGATCTCCTTCGTTGTCGACCTCCTCTTCCGCCTCCGGAATACGCGCTCTTGAAATTTTCGGCCTCCCTATGTGAATGTGCTCCCAACTCCAAATCTGTAGAAGAAGCAATGACCCACAAATCTCGAGAGTACCCTTCTCACATGCTCGACAAAGTTGGCGATATAAAAAGGCAACCCATGGCACTACCGCAATTGTAGTTTCCCGCTCGCTGAAAATCACGCAAAAGCGGCAAGTAGAMTAAACTAACCCAGTTCCTCATCTTGTTCGGGAAATGTACGCTCGACTGTGGTTCTGAACTACGACATCATCTGCATTAGCAGGAAGTTTGAAGAACTGCTACCTCAGCCAACCGATGTTCAAATTAGATCCTCATAGGGCATCCTTCTTCATTTCTGGATTGCCAGAAAAGTCAACCTCTAATAGGTCCTCAACGAGTCTACTCCAATCCAGCGATCCATGACTGGTAACTGCGTTTCAGTGAACACGAAGACCAAACAGAACAACTACATCTTGCAAGGTCATAGTCGCCTCACTCACAACCAGATGAAATGTATATATCTCCCTCCTCCACCTCTCAACTTGAGCAGTAATAAGTGAACGATCAATATGTGCCCCACCGCCGACAATCCTATGAACGCCAAAGAAACCTGCCAGACTGACATAATGAAGAACACGATCATCAACATCACAATAGTCACCGACACTCAATAAGTTCTCTCTGAAAGAAAGWACTTTTACATTCTCCCCCCTCCAAACACTCTCGCTCCTATGTGTTTGCTGATACTTGAGGATCGATGGGTTAATTGGACCCGATCTGATTCCCGACCCCATCATGACACCTGCCATTCATAAAAAAAATGGAATTTTAATACATTGAAAAGTAAGAACAACTGAAATTAATTTGAAACAAATACATAAKTATAAGAAAACAAACCAAAATAAAAAGAATTAACACAAATTTCAATTAAAAGAAAACAAGAATAAAATAGCAACAAACAAAAAGTTTGACAAGTAGTAATTCTTACTATATGAAAAGAAAAATAAAATGTGGGACAATTACCCAGAAGTTCCAGGTTTAGATTTTTGAGGACAAGTCTTTTTGTTATGACCAGGTTGCCTACAGACACTGCATGAGATTTTGCCACGCTTTCCCTCGTCCATTTCATTGCGAAAGCGACTACTCTTTGGTCTCCCTTGTCCTCTCTTAGTTATTGGGTCTGGAATCACTTTAGCTCCTTCATATGATGACCAATAAGCAACATCTGGTACGGGGTTAAAAGTTTTCAAGTAGCTTTGTCAGTACTCGGTTGTAGAGAAGAATCGATTAACGAAAGGATTATGGGTGACATGACGATGCCTACACGCTGCCAAAACATGTGAACCAGGCAACTTATATATAGTTACCTTTTCACAAATGCATGATTTCACCGTCAGATTAACGGTGTGTACCTTATCACCCTTTTTTGGCGGACTATCGCCACGCCTGGTCTTAACTTGAAACAGACCACTTTCGTAGTCAAACGGTGTGACTTTGTGAAAAGTCGATTTCTTCATGTTCGCCTCAATATTCCTCTCCGCACAAGGACTCCATGCATGGCCGGCCTCAACTCGTTGTTTACTCCAACCCCTCCTGGTAACAAAATACTGATTAACTCTATAAAATGTCATTTCAACAAGAGCCTTAATAGGTAAGCATCGAGCACCCTTCAACATCCCATTAAATGCTTCTGACATATTCGTAGTCTTCACCCCATAGCGATGTCCCCCATCGTGATGAATTGACCACTGGTTCAACGGTATCTCTTGTAAGTAATTTCGAGCAGGAACTCGAAAATACCAATTCTGTCAAACCAAAAGTCAAATTTCTTCTTTTGTCGAGCATCCGCTGCCTTACCACAAAGATTCTTCATGTGGCTTCCAAAATGGACATCGCTACGGGGTGAAGACTACGAATATGTCAGAAAAGGCAAATGTATATCAGAGATGACGCAAATGTCTTTCCTAGGTCTAACCACACCTTTCAAACATATGATGAACCATCCCCATGAATCTACATTCTTTGACTCCATGATAGAAAAGGCAAGAGGACACAGCTGAAAGTTTGCATTTGTAGCCATGGCTATAAGCATGGTGCCCTTGTACTTTCCTTACAAATGAGTTCCACCGATGGTCAGAAGAGGGCGACAATGTTTAAAACCGTCAATGGAGGGCTTAAATGACCAAAACACTCTCTTGAACATGTTCACAGAGGGGTCTATTGTGGGTGTTGTCCACCAATGAACAACCGTTCCAACATTAGATTCCTGCAAGGCATGCATATATCGAAGCAACTCTTCATAAGATTTCTCCCAGTCACCAAATATATTAGATATTGCTTTCTGTTTAGCAAACCATGCCCTATTATATGTGATGGTGAAGTGGAAACGATCCTTCATTGTTTGAACAATATGAGCTATTTTCAAGGATGGATCTACTCTTACTAGATCTTGAATGCCATTGCATACAAAATCGGAAGTCAACAACAGATGATCGAGAGTTGATATCACCTACACAATTTCTTGCATGAGGGCCATTATATCTGAMAATTCTGAAAATGGGGAGCACACGATCTTTAACGGCACGTAACTGCCACGGACAATTGTGAGTGTCTTTCCTCTTGCACAGGATGACATATTTCGTTGGCTCCACTTCAAGAACACGAAACATTTGATTTTTATGAATCGAGTACGACTTCACAAGATCCTTCAATTGCTCCAAAGAATCAAACTCTTGTCAATTTTTGAATTCACCAGAAAAGACCTTGTTTCCAACCCATGTCCTCCAATTATCTTTGTCTCTAGGATCAACTTCAGGGATTACATTGAAGGTTTGTGATGGAGCGGAAAATTGAATAGCTTTGTCATTCTCCTCAAGCATCCCTTCATCATCCTCAACATCATCCCCATCTACATCCAAATGCTCAACCCCAAATTGATCTACGTTATTTTTGAAGGATGTTCGCTGAGTTTGGATCATGATGTGCTTCAGAAGAAGTTTGAGATAAGAATGTAGACAAATGATGTTTAGCATCAATGTCGGTAAGCAATCGTGTGAACGAACCTACCCTAGCATTCTCATTTGTTAGAGGAATTTGTGATGGCAAAGAGGACTGAATTTGAGATTCGGAAACCACAACTCGATGTGGTGTTTGATTCTTTGGAACTTGTTCAATGAACGATTGCATGACATTGGATTGCATTTGAGAAGTAGCCAACCACATTKCCTTAAGGGAATTATCATCATCTAACAGGATTGGTGCGAAAGAATTCACATCCAAAGGATACCTCATGAGAATTTTCAAGTCCGTATGTGTTCGTTCACACCCTACCACTCCATATATTTCCTCCAGAACTTGCAAAAAATTCATTGTACGATTAACAAAGACAAACTTCTTCTCCCCTCCATTATACACAACATCGCCATTACTTTGAACAAAGCTACCACCCCAACAACACACTAGTGGAAAGCTTGAACACTCGGCCATGTTCTAATCTAATAAACAAAAGTCAAAAATATCACTAACTAACGTAGGACCAAATCCTAAAGCTTCTAAAAAATTATTCAATATGAACAACAAACAAAAACAAGGAATTTCATACAATTAGGATGTGAATCATAACATACATCATCACTCACACTTGAACATCAATTAAGAAACAACACAGATTTTGAAGCAAGGAATTCAATGTCAATTACAGGATGCATCAATGAAACTAGATTTTGAAGCAATAATAAACCAAMAAATGAACCCCATTTATAGACCCCTTTGAATTAAATAACAATAACCCCATTACAATACTTCAAGAATTGAGTATGCAGTAATCTTGAAGTATAGAGTATACAATGTTCAACAATTGAGTATACAATACTTCAAAAATTCAGTAAACAATAACCCCATTACAATACTTCGAGAAATGAGTATCCAATGTTTGGGCATTCAAATTACACAGTAATCACAATTATACAGTAATCACAATAACCCCATTACAATACTTGAAATTCAAACCATATTACTCAATTCAATAATACAATAATCACAACAACACTTTCAATTATACAACAATTAACAATTCCACAATGCAACAACTTATTTACTCAAAATTCATCAACAATTCAACAAAAAGAAGCAAACGATAGCAAGAATTCATTCAAAAAAGCTTAAATTCAGATCAAATTTCAAAAACAAAATCGAAAATTAGGGCTGAAACATGCCTGTTGGCCAAGACAAATCAACGACGAAAGACTCAAAGATGCTTGCACGGACTTATTCAACGACGAACGTCAATGATGAGCAATCGTGGAAGGCAAGTATGAGTGAGAGCAAGCAAGAGAGAAGAGTGTTATGTCGAGTGAGAGGGATCAAGAGAGAAGATTTCTGGTTTTTTTTGTTTTGTTTCGAGTTTCAAGTCGCCTGTTTGGTTTTTTTTAACCCACACAGTTCGCTATCACTGATAGCGAATTATCAGTGTAATTCGCTATCAGTGATAGTGAAGTTCTATTTTTTTAAAAAAAAAAAAAATCCAACTCCAAACCTATGTGGACGACACCGTGGGAAATATTTCCGATATCAAAGCAAACAGGGAATTTTGCAAAGTAATAACAATATCTATGGAAAAAAATTCATGTAAAAACACTAATAAAGGATCCAAATCGGAGAAATATGAATTATTTTCGTATCTTATTAGTATCTTAGTGTTTAAAACAATCTCAACATGATCAAAATTAACAACATTATCAATTGTAGAAGTAAATTTTCTATTGAAGATAAGAAACTAACATTGCATGTAAGGTAAGGGTTTAATGATCAGGTTTCCTTGATCGACTTCGAACTTGATTTAAAAAGACTAACCCAATATGAAAACGTCTGTCACACCCTTTCCTTCTGCTCCAGTGCCTCAATCAATGTTTTAGGAGAGAGAATTTAATTTGGTTCGATCCTCCAAGAATTTATCAATTTCTAGATTCTAAGTATCACTTGCATCAATTGTAGAAAAAACCATCTTATCTTTATATTTCATGCCATTTTTGTGTTTTATTGTATTTTTGTTTGTTGTGCACAATTTCCAAAGAAGATTGGGCTCGTGTACCAGCTGCCATGGCTACCAAGCTGAGGTCGCCTTAGAGAGGAAACAAAATGCATGCCTTAGTCTTCTTCCGAACAAACACCGATCTTTAGTTTTTGAAACCATGAGTTAAAATCTTAACATATGCAATTTTTTGAAATGTAATATACTAATATTCATTAGTTTGAAGACATAAGACATATTAGAGGGTGAGTGCTGCCACGTGACACATTGCGTTGAAAAACACCAAAACGAAGGAAAAAAGAATAGAAGAGAAGGAAAAAAGAAGGAAACTATATCCATTAGCCTTACACTGCTCCAAATACTTCTCTCGCTTTCCCCGTGCTGCTGCCGCCACCACCGACCAAGAACGAAGTCAGACAACACAGATTGCGTCATAGGAGAAGAACCCGTCAGGTCAACACACACATCCAAGCCGTCGTCCCAAGAATAAAGTAAAACATTCGCAGGTCGAAGAGCCTCGTCGATCTCATCAGTCAACCCAACATTCACCTTCTTACGAGCAGTAATCTTAAATCAATAATAGACGTCAACAAAAGTATCGCGGACAACATTGTTATGGTGCTTGATACCCATCAACCCCGAACAAGACACAACATGATCCCCAAWAATATCTCCATCAAAAACCCACGAGCAAGCAGAGCATGGCGCCGAAATGGAGAATAGAGGAACACCCAACTGATAATAAAGAACTGAACGGTAAGTCTTACAGTTAATAGTATGACCCAAAACCAGAGATTGGAACCACCCGAAGCCAAGCAAAGGCGTGATCCCCCTGTTGGGATTTCCACAAGGCAACTTGACGGGTAGATAAGGAGAATATGGATTGAGCAGATGCAGTAACCTTCGTGAAATACAAATCTGCCAGTTTCTTCATGAGTTTTGGGGCAGCGATCTCACTAGGGTTACGCATAAGGTCAATCTCCACAGTCCTATTAAAAAGACCCAAAGCACCATCAAAGGTCGAACCAAGACTAATAACACCATAAAGCCGAAGAAGTTTAGCCTGTAAACTGGAAGATTGCAGCAGCGATGCTAGAAAAGCATTGTGCCGAACATCACCCGCAGAATAAACACCCAAATCACCGTAAGCAAAAGGTAAGGTGGCGAGGCGAGGTAAGGTGGCGAGGCGCCATTGCCAATCACCAAAACCAGGACMTGAAGCTGTGACAATACGTTCCAAAGAAGCTCGAAAAATCACATCAAAGAAGAGTTCAGCCGCCTCGAAAAGATGAGGGGGATAAGTACGCATAGCAAAGTAGATTTTCAAAACTCTGATACACGCATGAAGAAGTAACAACTCACATTGAGGATCATTAAGCTGAGCAACAACATCCATGAGTTCAATAGTCTTCGATAGTGTTTGTGAAACAAGGTCCCCACAAAAGGAAGAATCCGCACTAACAGGCCCACCTAACAACAGAACACCAAGGGAAAGTCGAGAGATATCAAGAGGAAAGACGCCTTCAAGACGACTTCGTGGGTCCTCAGAAGGCCAGAAGAGCTCAGTTTTCGTGACGTTAACATGAAGGCCGAGACTAGGTCCCTCCGCCAAAATCATTTGCAAAACCTGCCCAACCAACAAGGTATCACCAATGATAGTACCATCATCCAAATACCAAGCCTGCAAGCTCAAGCCAAATGTGTCTCTGATACGGCATACCAATGGATGCAGAACCAATGCGAAAAGTAGAGGGCCAAGAGGATCACCCTGCTGCACCCCTTGACAAGACAACAAAGTATGCTCCCCATAATAAAGCCTAGCTGGTGAAGAATAACAAAATTCAACCCATCGAGAATGAGTAAGGCAATGATCACGAACCTCACGTATCAAAGTAGAATGATTAACTAAATTGAAGGCATTTTGAAAATCGACCAACAACATAGATAGGCCAACCTCAACCCCACGTGCATCAACCAAACGGTTAACAGTATGAAGGATAGCCTCACCACCCGCCGGAACACCAACACATATTAAAGACCATTGAAAGACCGACCTACTCGCGGACCAATCAAAGCAGCTCCAACCTTAGAAACAAGGCATCTCCAAACAGTACCCACAACAATGGGCCTAATACCACCCCCGGGCTTGATAAGAGGCGTTAGCGGAGCACTAGTAATATATGCACCTAACGCGGCGGGACAAGCATCGACAAGAAATAGATTAATAACCATCTGCGTGATAGACCCCACCAACTCATTAGAAATTGCAACAATAACACCACTAAGGCAATCAAGAAGGTGTTGATCATGCAAACCATCACGCCCGCAAGACGTACCCTGCAAAAACCCCTTGATTTGCTCTAAAACAACAGAAGAAGCAGCAATAAGGTGATGATGCACGAGAGTATCCGATAGAACAGGAATAGTGCAAGAAGGGTTATTAATATTATTATTATTATTATTATTATTATTATTATTATTATTATTATTATTATTATTATTAATTTTTATTTATTTAATTTTAGATTTACTATAGTTGTTATGATTGAGGTTAGTTTCCATAACGCTAATTACCAAAATGTGGTCGTGTTCAAATTAGTCACGGAAACGAAAATAGTGGATCTACCATACGCAGTTGGGATGGGACGTGCTCCGAGGTGTAGGCATTATTTGCGCATGGAGTAGGCACTCTAAGATTATATTTGTCTGTTTGAGGGTTCGCTAAATTCTATATCAGGTCTATGAGGGTCTTGATATACTCTGGCAGGGTTACTCACACTTTATGTAGAACAATACTAAGGTATGTCTGTTAAATATTTTGCACACCCATCACTATAATCGAATATGTGTTGGGCCTTCTTGTGAGGGTCAGGTGATTCAGTCGCACTCCTTAGTTGTGGGGTACTATGAAGAACTGAATTCTTATTTTGCACGCTTATATGTACTTGGATTGTGCATTACTTTGATGAAATTATTTTATGGGCAACACTCATATTGATTTAAACTAGATCGATCACTGGCAGGTGATATGACTATTCTTTAATCAGCTATTTTAATACAGGAGGTTTGCGTGGATACTAGTCAGGAATTGGTCATTTCTTCGGTAAATTGACTTGATGCGAATGTTTATCACACTACTAATAATTATGAAAGGTCACTCTTGGTGTATAGCAGCACATTGATTGGAGCATCTGTAGGTGGATTGTTGTGTTTGGTAATGTTGAGAGTGGCACAGTGGTTTTGGCTTTCTCCATACGTAGTGTTTCCTTTTTGTAAGCGAATACTCAACGCATTTTTTGTGTGTAAGTAACACATCACAAAAGTGTTGGAAATTTGAAGAAGATTTTGGTTTCTCTGTGTTTTTTATGAACCACCTGACAACGGACTTTTAGTTGTTGAAAGTCAGACCAATTCTATCCACATAACAATGTGATTGATGAGATTTTTAATTTATGATTTAATACTTCTTTGCTTCCATTTCCTTTAAAATTTTGTTCTAGTGTTGCAATGTTTTGTAAATTTTTAAAACTTATACATTCCAACTTAAACTAGGATGGAAAGTCCTTCGGTCCGGATCACTTACAACAAAATAAAATAAAAGGATATAAGCATATGCTCTCTAAAATAGAAATATGAGGAATTGTTAAAAATACCTCCACTATAATAATCAAATCTACAATCTCACACAAAAAATTTATGTAAATTACTGGTTCAAAAATAATACAATGGAACTCTCTGCAAAATAAAGGTTAAGAACATCCACAGATATTATACTATAATAATAAGATTGTAGATATTGGATTATTGACCAAAATACTCTTAATAATATTGATGTCTAGGGTTTATAATTATTCCTTTAAAACAATTATTGTAATAATAAAGCGCCTTGTTTATACATACGAGTATATTATCATAAGTTAAGTGTTTCACAACCTGCCCAACGGATTTGTCGCGCTGTTCTTATACGGTTTCTTCTCAATTGCGCTCCTACTACTGCTCGAATTCATATTATCTTAGCTCTCTCGCTTCGAATGAGTTCCAAGGCATTCAATTTGTCTACTAAGGTCGACTGGGTTAATCATATTGTATATATAATTGGGGTTTGATCAATTTTCTTTTGTTTTCCGTGCATGTATCACTTGCGTTGGATTRTATGTCTTTAGATTTCAAAGGAATTATTGAGGCTTTGGCTTTTGGTGAATTGTTCAACATCATTCGTGGCTTCTAAGAGTTGGTTAGTTTTCCTAAAAACTCTAGTATTAGGCAAATTTCTGTTTGATTTCTTTGCATTTGTTATGGTTGTGGTTATGTCTGTTATTGTTTGGAATTCTTCTGGTGTTCTCACTGTCTAAAAGAGATATATTTGTTGTTTACAGTGTGAGTAATACCCTATCTAAGCATGATTTTACATCATTGTGTACAGTGTTGGCAATGTGTTGTATTCGAGTAACTTGGTRGCATGTTTATTTTGGTCGAATAGGTTTGTTTTTGTTTGATGTACGATGTTGAGAGAATGTTTGTTTATGCGATACTACAAAATAGCGTAAATGTTGGCTACATAGAATCTGATCTTTTTTTTTTTGCAACTACTTAGCTTGTTGTCATTAGCCRGTACTATAAAAGAGGTTATGTAATTTTACAATTAGGTCACTTGAATTTGATTGATGCCAAGTCGTTTTTAGGCACTTTATTCCATGAAATTTTGCTAAACACAACTAATCTTAAATCTTTAGATGCATTATGGATTAGACTTGAATTTGCAAAATACTTRAGATAGTCTAACAAGTAGACTATCCAAGTAAGCTAGTATTACAAAAAATATTCAAGGAGTGCTCCTCCTTTCCTTATCATGTATAGATAATTTTAATAATGTTAATTTTTTTGTGTATACTTTTCTTTTTAAAAATAGATTATTTTTTCTTATAAACATGGACGTTAGTTGGATTGATTTAAGACCTGGGGATCCAGCCTATTATAAAGGTTGCAAGATATTTCATGAGCTTGATAAAGAGACTCAAATAGAAAGGAAAACTCGATGCCCTTGTAATAAGTGCAAGCTGAGTAAATGGCTTTGGATTGATGACGTAGGAGGACATATTTTATTTCATGGCTTTTATAAGAATTATAGAAAGTGGATATTTCATTGTYGCRYTGAAGAGTCCAATCAGCAAGAGCCCCCCCATAATGTTGAATCGAATGTAATAGGGCGAGATGATATGGAAGGGTTGCTAAAAGAGGCATTTAGAATTGACGTGCCAAATCTTGACCATGAACCCGTAGGTGAATCGTTTGATGAACCAATTCATGTAGA
>SNQN01012390.1:0-16084 GCA_008642245.1 Bassia scoparia
ATTGAAGATGCTCTTTGTTGGATCCTAAGCTCAAGTAGCCTTGTTTCTTTCAGTTATAGCATGGATAGTGAGATTAGCATCATTAAGGGATCTTCAATCACGCAGTCGGAAAAGCCCCAAAGCCCATCTCTGTCTGCTGATTGTAGTGACTTCCCTATGCTTGGTTTTCATGGGAGATGATCGATAGTTACCGGAGCGCATGAGTAAGATGACTTTTGATGTAAGATTAGCGACAAGCCATCATGAGCCAAGGACGTCCAAGCAGTAGATTGATAGAAGTTTGATCCATTCAATGGAAAACTCACCCTTTTTCAATGGGCCCGCGCAATGTTGAGCCATTGATTCCAAGGCCGTTCTCTTCGAATTCGATAAGCACGATGTTTGAGTATTAGCTTGGACTCATCTATTTCGATCCAAGGCTGGCTTCTCAAAGGGCAAACATGATGGCAGATCGCAGTTGTCGTACCAAGTTACTTGGGAATGTTGAATGCCTACACACACAGGATGAGCCTTTGATGTCCTCAGAGTAGTCGTCATCAGAAAATAGACTAAGAGAACAGCATGGTTGTTATGAAATGACAACCCTTCAGGGTGTGTCTCGCCGAGACATTGATTTCCTGAGACTTTAAGGGACTCACGTGACTCTTCGATGAGATAAATTTGCCAAACCGCGTTCAAGTTACGCATCTACCTTCGGCTTCTTCTTAAGTGTCCTTTGATAATGGGATTCTCTTCTTGTGTGGAGGATTGGATAGGACAGTGTCATGCTGGATGACGTCGAACACGTCCGAACTCCTTGTGTAATGCACATCGTCTGGCCTTGAATTCTTATCAGGGATTCTTCCAAGATCTTCTCCTTCATGGTTATAGGTCGCGACGCCTTCATATATCGTCGTCATCCACCGTCCGCCCAAAAGCCTTTAACATAGTGTCATATCTGAAAGAGATCAGAGTGACATTTGACACTGACCCACTGGATAGTGAAGGACAGTGAATACTGAACTGAGGTCGAGATGTATTTACCTCGATCCTAACAGGTAAAAATCCATGAAGAGCTCCTTGATGAAGGGGGAGTCTGTCGGATTATGATGGTGGTCGGCTCTATTACTTAGACAGCCAGCTCTTGGACCAGAAGTGTGGGCCTTTTCCGGATCCTTGTACTAACTAATGTACCTTTAGATGAATACATAGCTGCTATACGTTTTAAGCTTATCAAGAAACCCTAAAAGGACTGTCCTCGTTGAATGACCTCTACCTTGTATGGTATTTGCAAAAGGCTCGGATCATCCTACTCTTTGTCCTCTAGGATCTGGAGTGGGTCCAATAGGTAAGCTTCCCTTTTTGAAGTCTTCAGTTGCTTGAGTGTAATCATTCCCAATGGGAACACCTAGACGATATAACCTTGTTCTGACGGAGCTTGCATGCAAATTGTTGGAGAACGCATGTCTTCTTGTGTTGTATCTTGTATTGTTGTTGTTTTGCTAGAACTTTACCTTTTCTCATAATCATCCCTGCTACAATGTGGTACCCCTTATCGAAAGTATCTAAGCCCAGTAGCGGAAATATTCTGAGCTTGTTGCAGTTCATATTGAAACTCCACCATTTCAATTTCAGGGGAGTATGAACCATTTTGCAGCAGCCTTTCCACTAGAGAGAAATGCAAGTAATCCCTCTTTCTCGCCTTGTTTCGATTTCAAGTTCACGAAAGAGTTTGACTTTGAGTTCCCTTTTTAACGATCATAAAAAGCAAGGCAATCTCCCAAGTTCAGTCCTTTCAACAAGGGAAAACCAATTTGCACCAGTCAGCGAAAGGGGAAACTTCGATGAAAGGCAGAGTCCCCCTTGAGAGACAAGGTCCTAAAAAGCCTTAGATGGGAAACGAGATCGTCAAGGTAGCTGAATTGAGGAGATCATTGCTGATGTCAGGAGTTGCACAGACATTCATTCTCATGTTTTCATAAAGTGCCCATCCAAGTGTCTTTGCATTTCTCATGTTCTACGTTATTGTGGTTGTTGCACAGAGAAGAGTTGTGCGAGATTTTCCCCTCTTGCTAAGTTTGCCACGGTGTCAAGCGAGCTCATCCATCTTCCTAAACGTGTTGTCGCTCTGGGAATAGAGATGATTAGTGATCTTTGGTGGACTCTGAAAAGTGTCTTTTCGGAGAGGACGGTGAGTGACTGGATCCTCTCAACTGTCTTGTTAGCTTCGAACGCAACGGGGGTCAATGTTGAATTTCTCAGTAACAACGACAGATAATTCGCTCACTCGACTCAAAGACTCATCTACCTAACTCTCTTCCTATATGCAATGATCCTAATGCAAACTATATGAATGCATGTCAATCCGTTCCCCTTTTGTATTTATTTTTTTTTTTTTTTTTTTTTTTTGGAAAAAGGAACCTTTTTTTACAAAATGATGGTGTAAATGCCAATGTATTGTTGAGTTCCATGTCTACTCTAATAAAAAAAGACGGATCATTATTCTATATGCTTATTGATGTGTTAAGTCTGATATGACAAGGCTAAGATCCTAAGTTCAAATATGCACTTCAAAGTAAACACACAACATGATTTATGAGTTCAAAACCACCTAGGGTCCAGTTTAGAATACTGTGGCGGCTGTTTAAGTCCAAAGATGTACCATCCTAAAAGTAGAAGCTTGGTCCAGTTTCACCAATAGCAATTAGCAGTATGCCAAGATACCTCTTATGCACACGCATCATAACACTGCACACACGGCATGGGGGATAGACTTGCCTTACCATGCGATCAATAACCACCAACCAGCGTGTTCCCCCTTATGGTATCTCGACAAGAAACATGCCCATATTTGAGTCCAATCCTAGTTTGACCTTATGCGAAGGTACATGCAAAATGCACAAAATCCATAAATGATGATGGAATTACGACTTTAAGTCTGTCCACTTCACCAACGGTGATATCCCAGTGAAAGTGCCAAGTATAGGACGTGGCCGCGCCCTCAGCGTATATCGGGCGCGCGGCTTGTACTACATCGAGGTGTGTGTGGGTTGACCACGGAATCCCGCACGTGGTGCGTTGGGTTAGTTGTGTTCGGATGAGGTGGGGAGTCGCCTGCCTAGATAGTATTTCACGACGCCCGAAACGTTGGCCAAATTCAATGCCCAGTCCAATCAGTAACCAGCTGGCGTTCGGGAATTACGATCAGATTCTTAACCCAATTCGCCGCATGTAGCGCCTCTATTCGGTTCATGTAAATTCCATTATCATATTATTGAATGCACATAACTTACGTTTTTTTTAGCACTTAGAAGCGAACAACGCCTAGAATTAATTGAAGTGTGTTATATATTACAACGACTACCTACCTAGAATGTGACCACTTTGTAAATTATGTTAAAACGTCCTAAAAAGTTGTCTAAGTAATCTTGATTTAAAGTGATTCACTAATTCCGGTCTTTGTTTGCAAAACATATACAAAATTATACAAAACAAGACATATGACAATATCAATAAGATGAAGTGCAATTAAACTTCAAAGTATAATGCAAACTCATCTTACCCCTAAATCTGCAAAAGAAAAAACAAATAGTTCGCAAAAACTCAATGAAACGATCCTTCGCCTGAATCGTACATGAAAACAAAGAAAATATTGTTAGTCCTGAAATATAATGCAAGCGCATATCTTCGCCTCAATGCTATACAGATAAAAGATAGTAGTATTGACAAGAATAATAATAATGAATGAAACCAAAAAAACCAATAAAACCTTGAAACGAAATGAAAAACCTATATTTACAATGAACGATAAAAGTGATTTTACATACTTTAATTAATTAAAATTCAAACAGTATCATATTTAAAAAAAAAAGAATGATGGTTATTTCAATTCACCTGGTATCCGCATATTCGCAAAGAACGATGCTTTTGAAATTTAAAACGAATTAATATGTGTTAAGTGTTTCGAGACGAGAAAGAGAGAGTATTGCGTGTAGAACGTGTGAGAGTGTGAAGCGTGCCCCGACTGAGCAAGGCAGGAGTGTATTTAGGCACGAGGAAATTTCGACAAATAAACCCTGCGTATATACGCTGTATAGGGGTATATACGTGCTTCCTGGTATATCGCTCGTATACAGCGTTATACGCTGCTTTCTCCTTAAAATTTTTGGAATGGGTGTGTGTATTTTCGAGCGTATATACTCTCTGTGAGCGTATATACGGCTTTATGAGCGCGTATATACGCTCAACACTTGCGTATATACGCTCGATATTTCGTTATTTTTCCAAAAACTCGAATATTTTTGATTTCCCTCCGATTTTATTCGTGATCCTTGATTCCGACTAGGACACCTTGCTCTCCAAGCAAGGAGTTCTAAGAATGTTCTAGAGTTCCAACGTTATTTCCGGAGTATTTTTCTAATTATTCGCAGTATTTTCTGCGTATTCTGCTATTTAAACATTGCCAAAATCATAGAAAATCATAGAAAATCAGAAAAATAATTTAAAAATCTGGCGATTCAGAAAATGTGACGGTCATTGGATGAACATCAAAAAGCATGAGATCGCCTTTGAAAACCTCTTTTGAAAACCTTTGAAACCTTTGAAAAACCGAAGAAAGTATTTTTGCCTTGCCTTTGACCTTCGCTCATCATTTATCTCGAGTTGCGGACCCGCGTATTCCACTTTATGAATTTCAAGCATCTTTTCTGAGGTCTTGAATAAGACAAACGCCGAGTAGACGCAGGTTAGTGCTTTGCACTTCTGTACGGACGATTCCTATAAGCTTCAGTTGTGTGAGACACAGTTTTCGAGAAGTAGTTGCTACTACATGAATTGTCATATGTCTTTATGTGGTCATGTATTGTTGATTTTTGGAAACCGCAATATAGACATGAGCTAATCACAACTGTACTATAGTAGCTTTTGTCTAATACGTTCTCTTCTACTGTTGACATGATAGGGACTTGTAGGATTCATTGGTAGGCATACGAGCTGCTCTGAATGTTTCATACTTATGGCCATGTCAAGTCCTCGATTACTATGAACTTCTCTATTATTGCTGAACCGCGTTAAGCGATTTGTACCTTACAAGAGAAATGCTAAGCAGCTTCATTGAGAAGTGTGATATAGATTTTAGACAGATGGAAGTATTCACTATTGCAATATGGTTTTTTAGTTAGTATAGAATTGATGCTAATGGTATACTACACACCCTTAACGTCGATGAGAGTCATAGCGACACATAAAAAACTATGTCTCCCCAAATCTTAAGTGAGACCTATGGAGAAAAAGCGATACACCTTTCGGCAAATAGACTTTTGATAGCTTTCTGAGTTGCGACAAATCACTCGTTACCAAACTATCATACATTAAAGCGGACCATCCATCCTTTTGTCACCAAGATTGATGATCAAGCTTGTATTTTAAAGCAAACATGAGAGTAAAAGCATAATAGACGAAATCGATATTAGATATACTTTATTCTATTAGTTCATTATCTATTTTTACATATTTTATTAGGTACGTTTTTTCCTTTATTTTTCAGGTCATATTCATCGAAAAACTGATTTGATTTACTTCTTATTCTGTTATATTTCCATTATTCATTTTATTCTGAGTACGCCCGAGTAGTTTTCTAGAATTTTTTTATTTTTCTTCGATTTTTATTTGATCTTCTTATACAAGTTTTAAAATGGTTTTCGAAAATAAATGAATTTCAAAAATTCTTAAAGGGCATAATCTCGATAATTTTTGGGAATGATCCGAAATATGTTCTAGCAAATATTAATATGTACCTCACCAAGTTCTCTTCCAGAAGTAAATGATAGAAGTGTTGTAAATTGGATAAGCAGATTTAGATGCAAAAGTACGGATATTGATCCCAAGTAAATAGGAAAGAGTAAAATAGAAAGTGTAATACCAAATTGTCCAGTGGAATCCACTTAGCGCTGGCAAGCCATCGTCAGCCCACATGACATAAGCCGTCAAATTATTAAAAGCAGTATTTAGACGGTTACATAAGGATATGAATACACTACTACTTCGTATATATACAGGGTTGTATATCCTTGACTGTATATGTAATCGGTTGCTATTACCGTCCTACATATCTCTAATCCGGTAAAATTTCTTAGTTCAATTTCTTTCCTAAAATTACATGCCCGATGATATCTAAATACAATGCTCTTGAGTGAACACTTCATATTCGAATCATCATCACAAAGCGAAATCATCTATACATGATATGTGCGACTAATTCAAGGTTGTGTCAAAAAAATTTCTGCTACATCCCTACAATTTCAGATCACGAAAACGCAGAAATCAATCTCACTCCACATCGAAATAGATCTGCACTCAGTTCTGTGCTCACAACCCCCTTGTACGATACTCGACTTCTCTGCAATTCTACGTACACAATTTGAGGATCATTTTAACAAACGGTTTCGTATTCCACTTTTCTATTCATCGAAGTTCGTGCATATGATATATATGATACTTGTTGTACTATTTTAATTTCGCATCAGATGATAATTCATTCGGCTTCTTCTCAATCCGTTTTTTTTCGTCTTTTCATTGCAGTGTTTAAAGTAGATATTCAATTGTTAACAGCAATTAATTCTTTTTACTAGTCTAGAGAGTGAATGTCATAATTGGACAGCCAAATGTTATTGATACATCTTAAGTTTTATTTTTCATTTTGTGACTGATAGCTGAATTGTGCAAGGTAGTAGTTTAAACTCATATATTTGAAGTTCTCTATATCGCAATACTAAATCAATCATGTACTATATTAGTACTTACTTTTTAGGAACATTGTTATATGCATATGTGACTTTTTAATTGACTTACTCTTACCTTATAACAATGATCTCTATAATAGTTGTTGGAATACAACAACTTTAAGATCAGATATATAATCATGAACCTAATATTACCAAATTAATCTAGTAGGCGTGTGTTCATTAATCCATTAGTCAATGAATTTAGATGCTTAATGCCACAACGTATTTAAGTTTATACGAACACCTAGGAGATTCCTATGATAGCCTTCAGTCAGCAACATTTTGAAATAGCAATCGTTTGACTTTGGACCGTAAGAAGGACAATCAAATTTCGGGGTCTACCATATTTCAATAAGGATAATCCTAGTGTTTTTGAAAACATTATTAGTCGACACCAAATGGGCTAACAGTATCCAGATATATGATGAATTCAAATCTATCATAGTGCTTTGTGTATTACTTAGTCTGTTGCTTATGGGGTACTGTTCATATTATGTTGAGAATTGTTCATCCAAAACATATACTTGATTATTCCCTATAATCATAATATGGGTAAATATATATTACTATGCTATATCTTCTTAAGAATGTGGTTAGTGAGATGCTAGGAAGCTCGAAAGGCTTACATGGTGTGCTGCTAACTAACTTCCATCTTATTAGAGTTTCCCTTAACTACTATTATTTCATGGCAGTAGTGATAGCTAGAAATTTTTTGGGTTCGTCTATAGCTTAATCATGAAATCTCAACATAAAAGAGAAGTTGCAACTATAACCAATACAAGAAAAAAAGATAATAGCCATACAATTCCAACAAAGATGAACACAATGGCAATCACATTAATAATTTGAATGCAACGATGAATCGCATAAGAATAGTGGTCAAAGCCACAATCACATAAACTTTTAAAACAAATAATGTGATATACACTATTGAGATATAAAGAAATTGTAAAGGAAATATTGCTAGCCAAATCTCACTCAACTAGACAACCCCAAAGAAACAAGCCTAAGTATA
This sequence comes from Bassia scoparia, assembly GCA_008642245.1. Classification (NCBI taxonomy): domain Eukaryota; kingdom Viridiplantae; phylum Streptophyta; class Magnoliopsida; order Caryophyllales; family Amaranthaceae; genus Bassia; species Bassia scoparia. The sequence continues at coordinate 7,777 of SNQN01012390.1, forward strand.
AAAAATAGTGTGGGTTACACAGAAAACGGAATGAAGACTAGAAATAAAATTGAAATTAATCAGCAAATTAAATAATTAACACATACTCATTTAATTGAGTAAGTATTATAATAGCTGGGTGGGAACTCGCAAGTCGTGGAGAGATGGTTTTAAGTCTCACGTATCAGAGGAAAATAGAGGCTTACTCAAAGTGAAACGTTACATCAACAATTAAGCACGACTGTAATAACTTTAGCACCTTAGTCCCGACATAAAATCCCGTATAATAGAACCGTTAATAGGTTAGAGTGTAGGCCCAATCTACTTAAACTTCAAGTTGTAGAACGTTTTAATAGATAAATTCGAGAGGGGGTATAGTGTAATGGAGTTTTTAGTTTATACATGTGGAGTACAAAATTGATTGTCCGTTGATGATAATTGTCGACTAAAAATATGAGTTGTGAGGCACCTAATTTAGTGGGTTGTTATTAATGTTTTAGTGTTTTTTCTGGAGTATGGATTTGGAGTAAGAAGACACACAAATTTATGGTTTAAGATAATTACCTTAAATGCTGGAAATGTGTGGTGTCTAAATCATCCCAGTCTCGCGACGCGTTTTGAGGGTTTCATCGTTTCGCGAACAAGCTTATTGGTAGCTTCTTGCTGTCAGCTCCTAGATTCTTTTCTAATGTTGTCATTAGATACATTCCTAGTTATGAATGAGAAGGAGACAAGAGGAATTAATGCGATGGAGACTAGACGGAGAGAGGATAAGAGGAATCATCAGACTATGAAGAGAAGAGAGAAAGTAAGCGGCGACGTCAGTTACCGTACAGAGTGACTAATGTCATGAGAAGCAAAACTCCGACGACAAATAATTTTCTCTCAGCGGGGAAATGGGTTTTGCAAAAGCGAGCACGTGTGTGAGAGTGCATTGGGTATCACAAGTCAAATTACATGATTTAAGATTTCTTTAAGTATCTCACTGTTATTGTAGAAGGAGATGCCTGGAAATGGTTCTTCTCCTCATTATTTGTCAATTTAGTGAATTCCCAGCACACTCGCATTCTTTACTAATTGTCGTTGGACGTCGCTAATTTGTACCAACAGTGGGTCAAGAGGAGAAATATTTGTGTACAAACACTATCGAAAGCTGTGTGGCTGGTGAAAAAACGAGTTATAGGTAAGTTACAACAAACCTAGAACGGAACAGCGGTATACTTTTCCGGTCAAAAATCTAAAATACGGTCGAGATAATATCTTGGCCGTCTTTTAAAAAAGAACAGTGTTAAGGTCAGGAGTAGTAAGTACCCACTCCATCTCCGGCTCCCGTTCGCTCTCTTGGCACCGGCACCTAGATAAAAATCCCATCCCGTATAATATAAACATTATTTCTATGTTGTTGGAACTTCCTAAGGCCACATATATATAATCGTAGCTAAAAGAGCAACAAAAGTAATCACTTTAAATTACAACACACATGAGTCTCCATGCTTTATGTTTGTTATTCTATTTCTCCTCGTAATAACACTATGGGGGTTCACTAAAACATAGAAAATGGTATATCAGTCTGTCAATAGTGAGTTTATGTGCTCTTCACGGTTAGAGTTGGCTCCCTGCAGCATATAATCACTGGAAGTTTGCAATAGTGCCTCTAAGATTTTTATTCATTAGCCATTACCGTCCTGTTAGAAGTCAGAGGGTTCATAGCTGGCTGAATCTTAGGAATCTGACGACAAGAGACACAAAAGTGAGTTCTGAGAATTCTCGGGCAACTCATATATGCCATTAGAGGTGTATAAATCCTGCATCCCTCACTTAGTCAGTTCTCTTTCACATCTGTGCATTTCGTCACAGGAGGCCATTCGCATATGCGTGTTGCAATAGATCCCACAATTGCCAGTCCACTACATGTTTATATGACTTGAGAGAGGATCAATGTCAAATACCGACGATAGTGAATTAGTAAGAATTATCCCTAAGATTGGTGAGGTGAGGTTCTATACACATGGATAGTTTGTACTATGTCCATGCCAAATATTCCAGTATAAGTATGAAGGTTTCCTGTCGCTTAATAACATCTTTGGTCGAATACCTTACACATGTACGTTAAGGATAGCTTCCAATTGATTAAGGACGATTATCGAAACAGCAATGAACCATCAATTCCAACTATGAACAATTCCATGATACCAATATTAGTCATCCCGCACACCACAGTACATGAGTATTCCCTTCAGTCCAAAGATATTCCCTTATTCATTACACATGCCTCATGACAGATCGACCCCCAGGGAAAAGAGTCGGATTGAGAATGTATCGGAGATAAGCCCAAGCAAAGAAAGAAACTGATATGTGTTGTAATTTTTATAGAATAATGATTGAATTTTTTTTCTGATGTGTCCATGAATCTAGATACGCCTATATATATAATGTAAGACTAAATGAGAAAGAATAATTCAGGGAGTTTTGCAATAAATATATTAAGAATAATTCTGTAGTCAATTGTTATAACGGAAATAATTTAATGGGAACGATTACAAATTAATTTCATATTTGACCAAAATATATAGGGTTGAGTATAAATGGGAACATCTGCACTATCACATTCGCGTCACATGAAATGATCGAGCCACTCGGCGGCGACGACAAATGCGCGTGGGTTATATCCATATACTACCTTACATCAACCTCAAACACTAAGAGGTATTATCTCTCCTATATAAATAAGATAAGGTTGTCAAACTATTTATGTTTGGGACACAATGATATTCTTTGAAGCAAAAACTGGAGTGTAGTTAACTCCAACATTCCCCCACATGATCAAAAGAATATAAAAGAGCCGGTACGAAAGAAATTGGCATTAGAGATCGGCATAATGTTTAAGATATCAAATTGTATTTGGACTTGAATTATTACCCAATGTTTACAAGATTTGTTCTACACCCATTTTGAGTCGGAGATTCCTTGAACCTATTAGTGGAGTTTGTATGACGCACATTTGTACATTTTCACTTTTCTTAAAACAGTAAATTCTCGCACACTCATGCAAAATTTCCCTCAATTTCCTGGTTTTTCATGACGTTCTAAAGACTCCAAGCCTAAAAGTCTCATTAAGGTTGGAAAAATTTCCCCACATTCACCTAGGTAAGTTCATCGAATTTGTACTCATCACAAACCACCATAAAGGGCTCTAAACTTATTAAGAACTAATGCTCAACTTTGCACACGTACAATTAATAAAGTACTACATAACGTTTCTTAGGAATGGTTCGTAGTACAAACTCGATTTACATTATGACTTCTTTTGACCCTTTTGAACTTGAATTTAACAATCCAAGTTGGGTATCCATCATAACTTACTCATTAATAGGCGTTAGCCCATCCCTTGTGCTAACCCCARCACTATTTTTATACAAAGGCCTTTGGTGAAAGGATCTGCAATATTCCTTTCAATTTTTACATACTCAAGTGATATCACATTATTTTTTATTAGATWTCTCACTATTCCATGCCTCAATCAAATGTGTCTCMTTTTCTCGTTGTAGGATTTGTTGTTTGCAACTCTAATTGAAGCTTGAGAATCACAATGCATGAAAATTAATGGAGTAGGCTTCCCGCACGATGGAATGTTAGTTAGCAGTCCTCTTAGCCATTCGGCTTCCTGACCTGCCAATTCTTAAGAAATATAATAAATTCATATTCCATTTTAGATTTAGGAATACAAGTTTGTTTTGATGATTTCCAAGATATAGTACCACTAACAAGAGTAAACACAAAGCCACTAGTAGATTGAATTTCATCATTATCGGACTCCCAATTGGTGTCACAATATCCTTTTAGAACACTAGGAGTTCCTTGATAGTGTAGACCCCAAKTGATTGTCCTTTTTAGGTACTTCAACAATCTAATCAAAATGCTCACTATAGGCGTACCTAAGGAACTCCTAGTGTTCTAAWACGATTTTGATTAGATTAATCATKGACWAATGGATTAATGAATCACACGCCTACCTAGATTAATTTGTATGTCCATGATTAATCTGAATTTAATGTGATTCAACAATTTTCGATCTTGTATAAGTATTCAAAAAGTCTCATGCATAAACAATGCCAAAATACATATGAGATGATGATTAGTATGCAATAATAGAACTCAAATATATGAATTAAACCTACCTTGMTTCGCTATCAGTCACAAAAGAAAATAAAATTAGTGTATCAAAACTTTGCTTCCAATTGAATCACTTATCACAACAAAAGAAAATCGTTAACATTGACAATTATTATTATTAAAACACTTGCAATAAAGCGAAAACGATTGAAAACGAATGAATTTACATGATTGAAATTAAAAAGCAAAAGTATTATATTAATCACAATTAATAATAAAAAGAAAAGAGAAAGTTTGTTTGAATAGCCTCAAAATTTGTATCTAGATTCGCAGAGAAGCGAGTTCGAAAGTTGAGACAAACTTGAGAACTTTTGATGTGGTGGATGATTTGTGTTTTGTGATTGATTTGTGTGTGTAAGAGATTTTTGAAAGCTTTGAATTGCACTTCATATAATGATTTTCTTTGATGTTCGATTAAGCACCAAGAGCATGTATTTATAGGCATTTTAGGAAAAAGATAGATAGAATTAGGATTAAATATACGGAATAGCAACCATATATACAGTCCAGGAACCGTATATACGGTTATGTGATCCATATATATGGTCAATCTAACTGTATATACGGTTGTGGCTGACGGTGGTCTTGCCAACCGTCAGTGATCCATGCTAAATTTTAATTTAATCTATCTTTCATTTAGGAATCAAATTCCGTATTTTTAGCGTCTAATCTGCTATCCAATTAACCTTTATCTACTTTTGGATAAACTTGGTAGACAAGATTAATATTCTAGAATATTTCGAATCATTCCCAAATTATCGAGATTTATCTACAAATTTTGAATTCATTTATTTTCGAAAACCATTTTAAAAAACTTGTAAAAATCATAAAAATCGAAAGAAAAATAAAAAAAATCTAAAAAATACACGGCGAACTCAGAAAAATGAAAAGAAAAATGAAAAGTAGAAATTAGAAAAATAACCTATGAAAATTATTTTGAAAATCCTAAAAAATAAAGAAAAACGCCTTAAAATAGTAAAATAATTAAATAAATAAAAACAAATGCTTTTCGTCCTATTATTGTTACTCTCGATGTATGGTTTAAAACTCAACTTAAATTCAACTTGTGCAAAAGTGTGGTTAATGGATGTAGTTTATCTGATTTGTCGCAAATTCCAGAATCAAATCTATTTCGAAATGTCGTACTTTTTCTCATCCGGCTATTTAAGTTTGGGGAGACATTTTAGATGTCTACACTCACGATAGGGTTGTGAGTATAATCTGCTCAATCTACTAAAACTATGCAATAGTACAATTCGATCAAAACATCACACTTCCAATGATCTTAGCATATTCCTCTTGTGATCACATGTTACTTCACATATGAATTCTATCTAATCTTAATGCCCTAGTATCACATCAGCCTCTCCTAAAGTCTTCATGTCAAAGTAAGAACTTAGAAAAGATCTAGTTGTGTTTAGCTATGTTCTATAGGTTGTTCCAAAAATCAACATATCAACCACACTAAGAGACGATACTGACAACACACACCAATGTGATAACTTTTTTGGAATACACACAGCCGCAAAAGTCATGTCACATGAAAACCAGTCCAGAAAGGTAACAAATCTGATCAAACTTGTCAGTACCATTGCTATTGTGAGTCCTGTTTTAGACCATATTATATGACCTGTTATCCAATATTCACACCTTAACCCTTCCTTGTCTGGAATAATACAAGCCTTCTGGTTAGCCTCATGATAAAATTTCCTCTTCAACAAATCCGATGAACTAAAAAAGAGAGCCAGATTTTAACAGTTCATCATTGATGCACATAAAAGTATAATAGTATTGATGATTATGTATCGGTTAATTTGCGAAATGTCAACATGAGCAGATACACGGAAATCCATCCTTCCCTAAGCAGTCGCGAATTTGCCTCGTACTTGTACACCATATGGCCTCAACAGACAATTGATACTAGGGATAAATGTAGAACGAAAGACAAGAGCAGATTCTCACACCAAAATTCGAAGAATTAGCAATGAGGATAAACAAGTACACACATTTTCGAAATAGAATTCGGATTTCGAAAGTTAGTGAAAACATCCACAAAACTACAGCCACATTCACAATCCAATTTGAATATTAAGTGACGCACTGTGAATCACTACATCAAGGGATCCATTACAAGGACAGAAAGTATTGTCATCTTTTCATTTACTTTAATTTATTTTACTATTTTTAGGCTTTTTTCTTTCATTTTTAACAATTTTTAGAAATATTTCTCTATACATGATTTCTAAGATTTAAGAACTTTTAACTTATTGTTCTTCTCATTTCTTCTAAAGTTCGTCAGTCAATTCTTTTATATATAACTCTTTCTGGGCATATTTTCTCCTTGTCGATTCTATAATAGTGATTTATTGTACACAAGGTTATATAAAAGATGAGTCTTGCGAAAGATGAGCAATAGAATTGCTAAGATAACAATGTATCTACCGATTAAGACAATGATCCAAAAAATTCGGGAATAATCCCAAATTATTCATAAGAGTAGATTATTAATTCCCTTGAGCACTCCAAGGGTAAGCCAATAACTCAGGAGTAAGCGAATTAAATTCCGAATATACAACATTCAGATCGCACAAAACTAAACGCAGATCTCGATACAAACAAAGGTAGAATCGTAAATAACGCTTGGAATAAGCGTATAATACACGTATCCACAAGGCGTCATATACGCTCCACGTATTGTCGTATATAACGGTTTACCTTATTCCGTTATCACTCAATCTTGTATACGACCTATAAAACAATACATGCTCTCCTGATTTCATTAAAATTGAACTCAATGACTAAAAACTTCTACGTACATTCAGTAGGACCCCATCGCAATTCAAGCTCTCATTTAAAATTCATCAATCAACACAGCACACAAATTACATCAAAAATCCAAGATTCTCCAACGTCTGTTCGTAAACTTTTTTAACGAGTCACGTTGTCTTCGTCACAAATCTAAGGTAAAAAATGTCTGAAGAGCTAATATCAAATCTAAGCTCATTCTCTTATCTTTTTATTATTAACGTATTGATTGATATCAATAAACTGTTACAATTTGTCTCCTAATCTTCTAATTTTGAATATAGTATCACGCACGTAAAATACTTTTCTCCGTTTTCAATTGTTTTTCACTTATCTGCGGGCAATTGTTTTAGACAAGAGGACCAATTGCTCACTACAAGGTGTCACATGGCTAACAATGCCTCATTTGTTGTGATAAAGGCGTATCTCAAATTGCAAGCACAAAGACTTTGATCACAGCTAACTTTGATTTCTTTTGTGTTAATACCGATACAAGGTAAGTTGATTTATATATATTTTACTTTTCGATTCTTGCATATTGAYTATCATCGCATATGTATTATTAGGTCATTATTTCTTATTCATGTGACGCTTTTAATTACTTAAACAAGACCGGAAATTGTTTGAACCAAATTTTATTCAGATTAACTATGGATGACCGGATTTTAGGTTYTGTATTACTTTGATTAATTTGAAGTGGTCACAACAATTAGGCTAGTTACTGATATGTGCATGAYAAAAACTYACTCTTTTAATAGATTTCTAAGGCTAGAGCRCTTTCTAAGGATAAGATTGTTAAGTTGTTGTGTATTTAATGGATTTTATCGAATGAAATTACAATGAGACCAAGTAGAGGCCACTACAAGCGGGCGAATTAGGTCAAAGATTCATTTCGTACCATGTCCCCGAACCCACGACTTGGTTACGGATCAGACAATGGGGCCATTAAATTTGCACCAATATTTCGAGCATCCGTGATTAACCTATATAGGCACGGTGGCGATTCCCTACTTGACAACACTCCCCCAACGTACTCACATGCAGGATCCGTGGTTGAATCCCACGAACGAAATCAACGTAGGACAAGGCCCAATAAGGGCACATGCCTACAATTACACGACTTYCGTCTCCTTCGTTTAGTGTAAAGAGACGGTTGAGAATGTATCGAACAATGCCCAAGGAAAGAGATGAAACTGATATGTTTTTGTAATTTTTGATAGAGTAATGAATGAATTTTTTTATGKGTGTCCATGAATTAGGACACGTCCAAAATATATAATATAAGACTGAATGAGGAAGAGAGTAATTCGGGGAGGATTTTTGGGCAGTAAATCGGGTAAGAATAATTCTT
>SNQN01012392.1:5028-16081 GCA_008642245.1 Bassia scoparia
CAGACGCTACGCTTATACTCCTGTTCTGTTGATGATCAAGTTCCTTGCCTTTAAACTAATCAAGTTCCCTGCTAGTAGAAAAAAAGCATGTATAAAGTGGTATTAACTCAAGCTTCTATGTTTTGTTTCTCTTATATATCCTGTACTTAAATAGTTTATGCACTAACACATAACGATATTGGTACTGATTTGTGTTTATGAGTTGTTGGTTTGGCATTCATAAAAAAGGGGGAATATTGTTGAACCCCTTTATTTATGTTTTTATGAATGGCACAACAAACCAACAAAGCAAACTCATAAGTGTTGTATGCAATATGTGTGTCAAGTGTCAGGATTTCAGGTTTTAATGGATTCAGATGTCTTATAGGGAAATGAGGATTAACCTTAGGAGAAGGAAGAAACTCCCCGGGTCTCTTGGGAGGCCATTAAAACAGAGCTCAAGGGGAAGAAGCTCACATTCAAAGGAAGCCGAGTTCCTTGGCAAGAAATTGTCTAAAATAGTATTCGAGATATCTGGACATTTAAATCTAGGGTTTTACGATTTAGATTATTTGTACAACTTGGCATTAAGGATTGAAGTATAAGCTATAGGATAAAAGAGATATAATATTTGTTTGTTGATTGTTTATTAAAGAATTTAATTTGGTGGTTTTTAAAAAAGATAAAACTAGGTTTCTAGAAATACTTTGAAAATAAAAAAAATTATTTTTTATAAATTAGTAAGAAATTATTTTCTGGTTCTTTATTTTTCTCAAAAACTATTATTATATTATCTTTGAACTTAATGTTATCTTTTGTAAATATCTTTGGTTCTTACGGTTTAGAAGAAATGCTCTTCCTTGATTTTGGAAAATATGTTTTGCTTAAAATTAAAACAAGTGCAACAGGAAGCTTGTTAATCAAGCTAATCACCTAAGATTAATAAAAAGGAAGCAGTTTAAACGGCTAAAAACCTGACAATGTGGCGAGATCGTGTGAAGTGACTTGGTGATCAAGTTCCACTAAAGCACGTACTCTAAACAAAATAGGATGTAGGTGATAGTGAGTGACTGCTTGATTTCTACGCACTTCTAATCTTCCTATAAATATTTCTATTCAGTAAAACAATTAGATACACTTGAGCAAAGAAATCAGAGCTTCTAACTTCATACCCAGTGCCCAAGCTTATTAAGTTCTTTAATTGATTTGTTAAGTGCTTCTTTCTATTGATTGAACCGAGGGGTTGTGAGAGTTCATAGTCGAGGGATTTCAGTTGAAATCGAGTGTTAGAGAGTGTGACCAACAGAGGAGTTGGTTACGAGGGTTCAAGAAGTTCATTGTTGAACTGAGAACGAGGGTCTTAGATTGTATTAGGTGTTGTATCCTACTATAATAAAAGACGAAGTCCTGTGTTGTATCAGGCCACAATTTTTCTTCTCTTGGCGTTTGTTTTGAGAGTTTATGTGTTGGAAAATTCTCTAYCCTCAAGTTTCTTTTGGTTAAGTTTCTTTTAAATTCCGCAAAAAGTAGCTTAAGTTCCTAAATACAATTCACCCCCTCTTGTATTGTTCATTCGATCCAACAGTATTGAAGAAGGTTAAACATTTCATTAGTCATTATGTTTTTTTAATTAATAATTTGCATAATTTAGTTATAAATTCTTACTAATATTTTATTGGAAAAATTGATGAGAACAATCCCACCTTTTGTCGGTCCGCCAATATTAATCTATCCTCGCATTAATCTCAAAATAAACCCACCTTAATCCCTAATATTCCCATATTGCACTAAATGAATAATTTATCCCATTACTCTAGGTTTCCTACCCTATTTTAGCAGGTTTTTTTTTTGCTTTTTAAAAATGATTTTTTTATTGGATAAACCACCATCAACACATCAACAACGTCCAGCCACCACCCTCTGCAGTCTGCACACCCACCTTCCACCATTCATATCCACTACACCTTCCCCCTCGTGTAGCAGCCCACCGCTTACCACCCAAAGCCCAATGATACCACTTCAAAACCCTAATCCCCAAATCAAAATCAAAATTGAAAATCAAAATCGGAAACAAAATCAAAATCAAAATAAAAATTAAAAACGACCACCACCTACAAAACGACTGAAAATCGAGGAAGATATGAAGAGATGCGGTGAAGGTGAGGGTGGAATTTCGAGTGGTGGGGGAGAAGCAACGGCGGTGTTTCGAGGGTGGGGGAGGAATTTTGAGTGGTTGGGGTGGTATTATTCAAGGGTGGTGGTGGTGTTTCGATGGTGGGGGGGAGTTTCAAGTGGTGGGGGTGGTGTTTTGAAGATTGGCGGTGGTGTTTCAAGGGTTTGGGTAGAGTTTCGAGTTGTAGGGTGGGTTTGTGTGGTGGTTTTCATGGTGGATTGTGGGATTTTTGGGTGAGGGTGTGTTTTGAGTGGGTGAGGGTWGAGGTGGTTAGATTTAATTATTGTACAAAACCTACATTGATTTCCTCTACTCCTCTAATCTTTCATACAAACCCCATAAAAACTTCACCCTTATCAACCTATCAATCTTTTAATAGGTCTCGATTACCTATTGCACTAATCGTTCATCAAGGATCACACCGACTCCATTCTTAGCTCAGTCTCTAAAAACCTTGTCTTGACAGACTTACCACACCTAATACCCCATAGTCAAGCCTCGAGCTCCTTCTTCAGTCCACATCACCTCTTGGAGGCATAAGATGTTTAAGCGTCTTCTCCCTTCATTACCTTTACCACTTCTGCCGAGTTTCTAAATAAATATCCCACATTCTAAGAACCAACTCGCAATCCTGCAGAACCCTTCCTCTTCCTCTCTCTCACCCCGCCCCCATTCCTTTGCTCATTTGACACCATATGTGGACAGTGTGGCACATCGCTTCGGGGCGACAACCTAACAACCCTTGCATATTTATCACTACACCCTAGTCTTAGAAGTGCAACGTGTTGCTGAGTAGGGGATGCACCAATTGCTCGCCCTTGCTCATTTGACACCACATTTGGGAGATGTGGTGCGACGCTTCGGGACGACGACCTAGTAACCCTTGTCAATGTATCACTACACACGGGTATGAGAAGTGAAGCACGTCGTTGAATAGGGAACGCCCCAACAAAATTATCATTTTGGTTCATGTCATAAGATGTCTCTAAGTTTTATGATGGTTGTCACTAGAGCGGGGACTTTGGTTAAAAATTGTTGGTTTAACTGCATTTGGTTAATGAACTGAACTGAACTAACTGAACAGAAATGAACCACAAATAAAAATTAAACTGAATTAAAGTCCTTTCAATCAACTGTGAACTACATATAACTGAACTGAAACTGAACTGAAATAGAAACCGAAACCAAACTGAACTGAAATGAACTGATCTTAAGAAAACCAAAATGAACTGTAACTGAATTGAAATTAACTGAAAATCAAGAAACTGATTTAAACTGAACTGAACTGTAATTGAACCTTGAACTGTTTTAAACTGAATTAAAATTTGGTTTAAACTTAATAATTTCTACTTATGAATTTGATTTGAATATAATAAATTGTAATTCAAAGAGGGAATAATACTAATTTGATGATAATATTAATGATCTTAATTTTAACAAATAATTACTAATTTGTGTCATTAAACCTAACATATACTTGTATTCATATACTTCATAATATATTCTAGGTATATTAAAAGACCGAGCTCGGCTAAAAGCTTATTTTGACTCACTAATAAATGAGCTCAAATCAGAACCACAAATAAATTGTCATTTTAAATTATTATTTTATAAATATAAAAATAATAATGGGAACACTATCCCAATATAGATAATAAGTAGGCTAATTCCAAAGCCAACAAACAATAAAAGCTCTACAAACTTACCCTTTTTATAAGCCTGTAAAATAATGCATTTTTTTCATTTTTCGATGTGGGAACTTTACTCTTCTTCTATTGATACATGTTTCTTCTTCTTTATTAGTGTTGGATATCTTTGAAGCAATATTGTGAGTGTCATACTTTAACTCTACGAAATAAAGAAAAGAACATCTACTACAGTAGTTGTTTTTTTTGTAAATAAGGACAAACATACAAGAGAATAACAGAAATTACAACATTCTTACCAGCTATTATTCCTAAGTCTAATACTTATGGATTAACTTTCACAGTACATATATGTTTTAAAAGTATTAAACAGAAGACTTTACACTCAACCCATGATTCAAGTCCAATACAAGTTAAAATGGCAAAGGACATAGGGTCATGAAATAGAAATCAAAGGTAAAGGGGTTATTTTATAATGTAACCGACCTTTTCTCCTTTACTTCTAGTCGATGTGGATTCTTAATTTGTGATAAAATGTTAGTGTGGAAGCTTTACACAAAAAATAAGTAAATGGCAAAGGACATAGGGCCATGAAATAGAAATCAGAGGTAATGCAAGGTTCCTGGTATTGGTGGAATTTCCTGTAAGGATTAGATTTGAAAAGTGGTTAAGAATTTACAATTATTGTACAATTACATAAGTGATATTGTTTTCACAACTTTGTCTTAAGATCATATAAACATGTTCTCAAGGTGTAGGTTACACTGTCAGTTGGTGGCTAAAACCATGTCTAACGATTTTCATTATAAATAGTTCCATAGTATTTGTTTTAAACTATTAATGGTTGCATTTAATACAATATATTCCGTATAGCAATCTTACTTTAGTTTCTTATAAATTAGAATCGATTCGTGTACAAATGTTATTTAGTTTCATTAGTCTAATTAGGCTAATGGCAATAATTTGTTAGCGATGTTGATCATATCAACTTGTATAGTATACTTGTGTTGGACCATTATTGTTATTCAACTTTTAGCATCATCATTTGATATATTGATCTACTTAGAATATATATACTTTATACGGAGTATATAGTTTTATGTATTAATAGTTTGATCAAATACGGATATACAATTTGATCTATACGTATACGATTTGTATTGACATTGATCATATCATCTTGTAGTGTAATTATACTTATATTGAACTATAATTATTCAAATTTGATCGTCATCCTTTCATATATTGCATTGATACGAATATACATAAAAAAACTGACACACTAACAAAAAGTGTTAAATAATTAGAAATAGTATACAACTTATACTAAACTGTAATGGTTAAGTGCGAAACTAAATCAACGAAAGCATTTGTTAAAAATAAATTGATAGTTACACAATTACCCGTTTGAACCGAACCGTATGGTTTTTAATCACAATTACTCACCCCAAAAATATTATGCTTAAAATACAAAACTGAATGCAACTGAATTTAAACGAAAAAAAATGTTTACTGAAAATTGATAATAACATAATGAACTGATTGAACTGAACCCGCATGGGTTGAATCGAATTCAACCGCAACTGAACCGAACTGAACTGAAAAGGCAATCAACTGTGTTGGTTTTAAACTGTAACCGTAGAAGTTATAACTGAAACAATTAAGCAAAGGAAAAAAAACTGAAATCAACTGAACTGTTTGGTTCGAACCATAACTGAACTGGTTAACTGAAGTCCCTCCTCTAGTTGTCACTGACCTACCGGAACCCTCCTCCTTTATTCATGCTTAGGATGGCAGTAGGAAACCCATTGGCGGAGTTTGTTAGGAAATGATTGATAAAACAATATTACAGGTACAGTTAATAATTTATATCTTCCAAGCTCCAAGCTCCAATCTACAAACTCATCTTCAACTTGTCATATGTAATCATCAACAATGGCACTTGATGGTTGCTCAATAAGTGATGATAACTCTATATAACAAATTTTAAAGGAATATAGAGTAAATAAAAATTAGTAACAAGTTAAAATCAAACTACGAAAGTTAATTAAAAAACATTATGACTAATGAAATGTTTTACCTTCTTTCATTTCTTTCAATATCTCTAAGATTTTCTTTAGCTACTAAATAGCCATGAGTAGTTCGTAACCAATCTTGAGCACATATCAACGTTTCAATCATATTTAATGAAAATGAGCTACGACATGGAATAAGTACTCGTCCACTTGTACAAAATATAGATTCAGAAGCTATGGTGGAAACAAGAAATTCTAAGTCATTTTGCGTATAAAGAGGTATAATAGGGTATCTTTTCCACGGTTCTTCCACCAATCTAAGGCATCAAAGCTCTTTCCAATAGCATGAGGTTCTCTTACATCATTTAGATACTTATCCAAATCAATTTTTTCTCCAAACTATTTTGAGTCCCTATATCCCTCTCAAATTTGAGTTTAACCATGTCATGCCAATCCTCATAGTTTTCCATGTGTCTTGTTGTCAAATTAACTACATTAAGAAGGACTTGACCCACTTTGTGTTTGTTGAGAAGCATAATGCTCAAACAATGAATTCAATGCATCCTTAATTTTATCATAAAACTCTTTAGCGTTTTCAGAATCATATTTATCATCAAGACCCCACTTTACATATTGCATCTTTCGCCTTGGATCAAGTACAACAACAACAACATACAACATCAAAGTCATATTATTCACATTTTCCCAATACTTATCATTTTTTCTTTTCATTTCATGGGTCATTAAACTTTCACCAAGATCACAACTTTCACATTTTCTCTTTATCATCTTTATATTGGTAACAAGTTCTTGCAAATACACATTAGAAGTAACATAGAAAGACCTAGAAAGTCTTAAAGTAGCATCATAAAATATCTTAAAAAAGGAAGCAAAGAAGCAACACGATCCCAWTCATCAGRAGTTGGAATACTATTAGACCTTGTCAATTCTTTATGAAATTTACCACAATCCGAGGTTTCAAGCAAAATCAGAAGCCTTACGATAAATAGAAGCATATTCCAACATTATGTAAGTTAAATTCCACCTAGTATCAACATCTAAGCATAGATA
Organism: Bassia scoparia; assembly: GCA_008642245.1. NCBI lineage: Eukaryota > Viridiplantae > Streptophyta > Magnoliopsida > Caryophyllales > Amaranthaceae > Bassia > Bassia scoparia. The sequence goes on from SNQN01012392.1 coordinate 11,913, forward strand.
ACGTTTTGACTCAATTTGCTGTTGATTGACACATTTTTTAAACTTTTGCAATCTTGCAGGAGAAGATCTAATAAACTTATACCTGTAGGCGTGGGCCCTCATTGGGGCCTACGTCCTATGTCGATTTTGAATCGATCTTGCACATGAGTGTACATTGGGGTGTGTTATCGATAGAGGGGATTGCTACCGTGCCTATACAGGTTTATCATGGACGCCCGAAACATTGGTGCCAAACTAATGACCCCACTATTTGGTCTGGTAACCAAAGTATGGGTTCGGTGACATGGTACGAAAAAAGATCTTTGTCCTAATCCYCCCGCATGTAGCGGCCTCTACTCAGTCTCATTGTAGTTCCATTAATCATAATCATTGAATTCAAAGAGCCTATCAATTTGATCTTAGAAAGCGCACTAAAAACAAAACAAGAGTTGATTTCTATTAAGCAAACATTACTACRTATCCTAACGATTGTGACCACTTCAAATAATCAAATTAATATGGTGCCTAAAATCTGTTCGTCCATAATTAATCTGGATTTAATGTGATTCAAGCAAATTTTGGTCTTGATTAAACAATAGAAAAAGTCATAGGCGCAAAGATAAAAAAATAATATATATAGAAATTAAAACTCAAATAAATATAAATCAACTTACCTTGTATCYCTATCAATACAAAAGAAAACAAAGCAAGATAAGAGTGTCAAAAGCTTTGCTTCAAATTGAATTGCTTATCACAATAAAGAAAATCGTTAGCATTGACAATTACAATCAAAACGATTGCGATAAGCTGAAAGCGATTGAAAACAAATGAATTTACATGATTAAAAACCAAAAGTAAAACAAAACTCAATGAATTCTATAATCAAGATTAATAACAAAAGAAGAGAGATTGATTGAATAGCCTCAGAATTTATACCTAAATCCCCAAAGATACGACTCCGAAAGCTYTGATGAATTCGAGGGACTTTTGATTTTGAGAGTGATATGTGTTTGTGGATTGAATTTAGATGAGAGAGAGACTTTTGAGAGCTTTGGATTGCACTACGTATTATGGTATTCGTTGATTGAATACTGGTTTTTCGTTGATGTTCGATTAAGCACCAAGAGCATGTATTTATAGGTGTATGGGAAGAGATAATTAAAAAAGAAGATATATGGAATACGGATACAACCATATATAACTTTTGACGTAAAGCTTCGTTTGAGGCATGCCATATACCGTTGGAAAGCTCTCGATCTCTAGTTTCCAACTGATTTTGTCTCGCATCAAATTCCTTGCAGATCAAAAGTTATGAGCAAAACAGTGACGAGTATCAACCCAACCATAATACGGTCCATATGTATATATTGTCCAGAGAACCGTATATACGATTGTGCCAACTGTATATACGGTCATAAGACCATATATATGATTGGGCTTATTGGATCGACTGAACAATACAAGAGGGGGCGGCCAGGGGGGGGGGTGAGGGGTGAATTGTATTTGAGGACTTAAGTGACTTTTCACGAATTAAAAGAAACTTAGTAAAAGAAAACTCGAGCAAAAAGAATTCCAAACACAGAAACTCTCAGACAAACGCCAAGAGAGGAAAAACTGTGGCCTGATGCAACACAGGACTTCGTCTTTATTATAATAGGATCAAACACCTAATTACAATTTAAGACCCTCGTTCTCAGTTCAATAAAGAACTTCTTGAACCTTGCAACAACCCTCTGTTGGTCACACTCTCTTATCACTCGATTTCTATGAAATCCCTCGGCTATGATTTCTCTCACAACCCCTTGCTTTAACTAGTAGATAAAAGCACTTTTCAACTCAATAAGACTTAAGACTTGGCACTGGTATGAAGAATAAAGCTCTGATTTTTCTTTGCTCAAAGTGTATGTATGATTTATTAGGTGATAGTATTTATAGGGTAATTTAAGTCGTGGAAGTCAAGCAGTAACCACTATCACACTAATCCTATTTTGTAGGAGAAGTGCATAGTGGAACTTGATTCCAAGGTCACAAACACACGATCACCACTTCCATTTTAAGTCCGTTGAACAGCTCCCTATTTTTGCTCAATTAGTTTACGTGATAAGCAAGCTGATTCAATTCAAACTAACTTCACCTATTTTTAAGGAAAACAATTTTGCAAATACTTGTTTTTAATCTGGTTTTCCGAAAATCCTTTTCAAAGATTATTTTTATTATATTCAAAGTATATAGTGTATAGTTATTAAAAGATAAAATACCAGAATTTAATCCTTAATGATTTAGAAGAAGATTTTATTTTTATTCCAAAAACTTTACTAAACAAAAAATTTATTGAAGAACTTCTTTTCATAAATCACTGGATTAGTTTCTTTAATAGATTAGCTTACAAACTATATCCTAAAATACTTCTTATCCTATGAGCTAATTCTTTCATGCCTTAAGTGCCAAGTGTACAATAAATCTAAAATACAATCCTAGACCTACTGACCAAATACTCAATATCGATTTTAGGCATTGCCAAGGAACTCCGAGCTTTCCAACTTGTGAGCTTCTTCCTTGAGCTCAGCGTTGATGCTTCCAATAGTCCTAGGAACTTCTTCCTTCTCCTAATATATCCTCATCTTTAAGACTCCTTAGACAACCAACTTGTAATCACAACACTCATCACTCACATCAGATAACACTTATGATTTTGCCTTTGTTGTTTTTGTTTGCCATTACATCAAAACTCTTAGGGTTAACAATATTCCCCTTTTTGATGAATGCCAACTAAGCAAACTTTAAACAAATGTAAAGCCATAATCAACAGTGTGTTAGTTGTGTTAAATACCACTTTAATACATGATATATAAAGAGAACAAGAAAAACCTTAACTTAAAAGTTCATACCTAAACATACTTTCACAACAAGCACAACAAGGAACTCGAGCAGATATATGCAGAACATGATCATCAACCTGTGATACCAAGGAGGTTTGCTCTTCTTCCCCCTTTTGGCTTTCATAAAAATAAACCATAGATATATATCTCTATAGCACAACACTAGTAGATAGTATACTGGTTGTACCTTTTCATGACACATATAAAATCAAGTATGCAACAATAATCACAAATATTAGGCAAAGCATGATATATATTATATATATTATATAATATATAATATTATATATATATGTATATATATAATATATATTTATATATATCAAAAGTCCAAGTTAGCCCATAAATAGTTCAGCAAAAGAAAGTTTATGCACCCACTATTCAAGCTAAGAACAGGGTAAAATCAACCAAATCCAAAAGTAATTAAGTTACAGACCAAATTGTTTAATAATAATTTTAGGAATTAGGGAAGGCTAAATATAAATAGTTGAAAAGGAAGGATGGAGCATGATCTTTAGGGGTTTCCAAACTCAGACAACACTTCAATCACTTTGGCCAGAATCTTCTTCTGGGATTTGTCCAGCTTCACATATGCTGCTCCCATGTCTTGCAGGATGGACTGAGATGTTGACCCTAGATTCTCCAGCATGTTCTCCATATTAGCACACTTGGTATTCAACTGGTCCAGCTGGTCATGAAGTGATCGAACAAAAACCTTGAGATCCTTCAGCTCTTCAATAACTGAGGTGGAACTGAAAGAGCTAAAACCTGAGRAAGTGATCACCATAGGACCACTCCCSTGTTTTTCCAGAACAGYAGTGTCAACAGAAGCAGGAGGTGTAGGAAGAKCTTCAGAAGTCTTGGATTCCTCCTTCTTTGGCTCCTCTGCCTTTGGTTCCTCCTCATCAAGATCAAAGAAAGTTTGCAAAGACTCTTTGTCWGCACCTTTCCTTGTGTTCCTTCTACTCTTTCTRTGTGCAGCTCCTCCTCTTCCCCTGCCTCTACCTCCTCTACTAACAGACTTAATGAGAGACTCCTCATCCTCATTTTTCTCTTCTGAATCAGTCACCACTTTCTCAGGGGTTTTCACTTTTTCAGACTCTTCCTCAACCTTCTCAGTGTCCTTTTGTTCCTCCTCCTCATCTACTTKTTTCTCTTGTTCCTTAAACACACACTCTCCATKTTTGACAGTTAACCCTAGCCTATGCAATGTACTGGGTTGAATGAAATGATTTGTTTGCATGGTTAGGACTTCTTTGGTCTCTTTAATGCCAAAGCTTTCAAGAAAGGTCATTAAGAGATTACCATACC
>SNQN01012393.1:0-16079 GCA_008642245.1 Bassia scoparia
GAATGACCAACAAACTAAATATTGCACCTCTCTTAATTCGTCGATTTTGTGCAGGTGTTAAAATTCTTGGACATAGCATTATGTCGATTAATCAAGGTTAATCAAGATAAAATTGCGATGCAACTGAAAGTGTCGATTAAAGTTGCGATGGTGTATCGACACTATGTGTTCTTTTCGGGCATGTAAGCAAAAAGGCATACAATTGCAGCGTTTTTATTTCATGCTGTTCTATCAATGATAAATAGATTTTAGTATTTTACAGCATCATCTCAAACGAACTATTTATTGTTTTGTATTGTCGCAGTTTTGTCGACGAAAATACGGAGAAACTGAGGACAACAATGAGCAAAAATGGTATTGATGATGATGAAGGCTTCAATTTTGATCCCAGATGCATTGACTGGGAAGACTATCTTCTCAACAGTCACATTCCTGCAATCGTTAAATATGCATTTTAATTTTGTTTCATTCATATTATAAGTTTATAACATGAACTTCAATTCAGTTCTTGTACGGTGTAATACTTAAAATTAAACCCTAATCATTATTTTGTACCTAGTGGTTATAATATTATCCACTGCATATACATTCTTGCTTGTTTGGGTGTTTTAGTTTGATTTCCTTCACAATGCATATCGTTGGAAGCTTGGAACATACTCATGAGACGTCATGAGCCTATGTGAAGTATATTGTTGTAACAGAAGTGCCGAAAATAAGCAAACTGCAATAACAAATAAATAAGATAAACAAAAAACACACAAAAATTTGATGAGGTTCACTATCAACACGATAGCTACATGCTCCTAGTTGCTAATATGAATATGTTTCTTATAGAGATAAATGAAATACAATAGTGAGAAACTGATAATTCTCCCAAGAACACTCTCAACCCTCTCTATGTATTTTCCTCTCTTTTGTGGCTTAAGCATAACTAAGCAATAAACCCTAGAAGCCTATTTATTCAGAATTTCGAAATACGAAGGAACCAAACCCTGAAAAAAGCGAACCCGATCGGGTATGAAGAAACCCGCCCGGATGGGCAATGAGACAAAGAAGACTTCACAAGATTGAACTTCAAACCCTTCTGGTTTCCAGCCACCCACTCGGATGCACAATGTTCCAAAAAGAACTAAACTTCTCCAAGCTCCAAACCCACCCGGGTTTCTAGCTGGTCACCCACCCGAGTTTACTGCTCTTCTTCGCAATTCATGTATTACTCGTATACTCCCGATTGCGTGAATCAAGTCATTACCGCAAATACTCCATCAAATAGTTTACTCTAACAATTCAATCTCTAACCAAGACCGATCATACGTGATACTCTCCCCTCGTAAGACCAACCCCGGACTTACCAAAACTCACCCCCCGTTACGTAGGTGGACAACCATGTGCACGTCGCTTTCGATACCAAGTACACATAATACCAATTAAATCTCGGGCAAAAGGGACTCCCCACCACGACAGCCCCACCTACCTGATCCGGATCATGCCACTTGCGTCTTGCATAATACTATTTTGCGGAGGCGCTAAACTTCACGCACACATCTGGCCGGATATAATTGTCCGCTAATTTGAGGCCAGTCCACTCTACGATTGTAACTGTCTTTGTAACCACATAAAGGCTCATAATGCAGGAACTAAGCATATTAAGGAGCTCTTCAACTCCTATTCTTCCATATAGAATTGGATCGTTATCCTCAACATATATGATAATAATAAAGCCTTGCCTAATTTAAACAAATCTCTTCAGGGAAGACATGATAGGTGCACGACATCCGTTTGTTTTAGTTGTTTTTAGTTTCTTGTTTATGAGTCCACCCATTTGCTAATCAAAATAGTATCCTTCTATAATAAAAATGTAACATTGTGCTTTTGACACTATTAGAGTTTTCCAATTTGATCGTAATTGTGAATTATACAATAAAAAAGGAAATTTGTCAACAACTCCCACTTTTTGTTCAACTTTGAAAAACAACTACCACTTTTTTTTTTAAAACATACCACTTTTTATAACTTGTTTGTACCCACCCAACGGATTCCGATGAAAAAACCACCAAACCCGTGTGGGTCCATGTTTTGGCTGTTTTCTAGATCTATCTCCCTAATATATAAAATTACTAATGCCTCACTTTACTCCTCTTTTCTATTTTTTTCTTTTCTTTCTTTTTCCTTTCTTCTTCTCCTCGTTTCTGGTCTCCTCTGCTTCCTTCTTCTTCAATCAATTGTTGTCATTCTCTTAAATTACCTCAAAAAACGAATATAAGATCAGCAAAATCAATTGTTGTTCGAAAAACAAAGTACGAGTTATAAATTTAGAACTGCAAAAATTGCAACAACCCAGTTCGACCAACTCTCAATCATCTCTAGCTTGTCGTTTTCACACTGCGCATTTTGAGGTACCTTTTAATCTCACTATTTTGTCCAAATTACTTATGCTTTCCACTTTTTTTCATTATTGATTTCTTATTTTGTTTGAATCCTAATTGTCAAACTTCTACATTGAGGGGTACTGCAAGTTTGCATATTATTGCATTCTCGTAACAATATCAACAATGTACTAAATTCAAGTTCACCAAATCCGAGAACTTCATTTCTAAAAGTTCAAAATCCGAAATTAACAAAGATCAAAACTCAAATTGAAGCAAAATTGAGAAAATTACGGCAATTAGACTGGAGAAGATACAATCTTATGAGCTAAATATTTTCTTGATGAAATCAGCTTCAGAAGACGCAGCAAATCAGCGATGATGAAACGAGAAGATTGACATCAACAACATCGTCATCGCAATGCGTCGATTCGATTGACTTCAGAAATCGAGTTTGGAATTTTTTCAGATCTCTAAAAATGATGATGATCTAAGAATTTGTTGAAGAGATACTTATATTTTGGGGTTATAACTAGGTTTACTACTAATTTTGAAGGGTAATAACAGCTGAATTTTTGAGTGGGAAAGTTTAATTGGGAATTATTAAAGTATGATATTTATAGATTAGGTCAGTGCATTTTTTGGGGGGATTTTAGTCAACTAAATCTATTTTCCAATAACAATACAGTAGAAAGAAAAAGAAACGAGGAGAAGAAGAAGGAAAAGAAAAGGAAGCAGAGGAGACCAGAACACGAGAAAGAAGAAAAAAGAAAGAAAAGAAAAAAAATAGAAAAAGGAGTAAAGTGAGGGCATTTATGGTATTTCATATATTAGGGGAGGAATTAGACAGAAAACAGCCAAAACATGGGACCCACACGCGGTTTGGTGGTTTTTTCATCGGAAATCCGCTTGGGTCGTGGTTCACAAACAAGTTATAAAAAAGTGGGTAGTTGTTTTAAAAAAAAAAAAAGGGTATTGTTTTTCAAATTGGACAAAAAGTGGTAGTTGTTGACAAATTTTCCTATAAAATATAGACAATTGAGATCCGTAAGATTGTCTCAACTTATAATTTTTTTATGATCCGTGTTTATAATTTTCACGAATACATAATTAGATATATTAATTTTTAAAGGTTTATCTTATCATACGTGTATAATACAATTGTTACAATAATTTTATTACGGATGGAGTAATAAAAAAAATCAAAGTCTTGCCTAAGCTTGTTGCCTAACCGTTCCCCATAAACAAACCATCCTTCGCTCCTTCAATAACCGATCATCATCTGAATAAGGTTATCTATTCTCCCGTCTCAATTTACTTGTTGCATTTCACTTCACAAAGACCAAGAAAATATATATGTGGGGCCCGCTATATAGTACATAGATGGTGAGATAGAAAATAATTAATGAATTACTTTATGGGATTTATAATACGAAAAAAACAATAATTGAAGGTTGAAAGGTAAAAAAAAAATGAATAGGACCACACACCAAAATAAGAAATGTAGCAAGTAATTATGGGGTGTTTGGCTTGTGGGAATGAGAATTTTAGGAATATAAGATGAGAGTGGGAATTCATAAAATAATCTCAACCCCTTGTTTGAAATGTTAGTGGAAATAAAATTGAAAATTTTAAGATTCCATTTTGGTATGTGGGGTTAAAATATGGATTAAATTGAAAATTTACCGATCTACCCTTTATAAGTGGGGTAAGTTATGATATTAATTAATTAATAAAGGGCATTTTAGTCTTTTCATCGAAATAATCTAATTCTCACCATTTTATTACCTACCCCCTTAGGTAGGTAATAAAATATGGAAAATACAAGTTAAATAATCTCATTCCCACTCAAAATGATAATTCCCACTTGCCAAACATGGGACTAGCAAGACTTGGTAACAATAATAATCTCATTCCCACCCTCTATTCCCATGTACCAAACACTCCGTTAGAGACATTCAAATAAGAAAAATATACTAAGTAAAAAAAGACGAAGTGAGTATAAGCTTACTCTCTTCTAAATACATAGCATGTGACTAAGTTGTAGACCATATATATACACAAATATTTATGTTGCACATTGTACACAAAACCCAAAACACGATTTTACTTTCTCAATAAAACATGGCTCGTTTTAATGCCTCATATCGAATAAAACTTTTCACAAAATGATATTTTTTGCAAAATTATATTTTTCATAAAATTGACATTGCAAAATTAATGGTCATTTTATTTTATTTGTTATTGCTTTTTTGATGAAGAAGAAGAATAATATCATTAAATAATAGTCATACGAAATCTACGACACCACATATTGATTTATAAAGGAAAAATTAGAAATAAATACCTAATTTCAGACGCGTTTTGGAAATAAATACTCCCTTCGTTATAAGAATTTTATTGATCTACGGCACTGCACGGAAGGAAAGCATCGATGGTAGCTCGCTTTGTCCACAGAACTTATCCGTACAACAACTAGTAATATGTGATATGTTTGTTATGTGGATGATAAACAGATTGTAACAGGCCAGGAGCAGTGTACCAGGACCCAAGGTTAATTCGTCGGAGCTAATGGTATCACATTTTACTTCCACGGCAAGAAAGGCCAAGACTTCTGCCTTATCTTCGACTCCAACCTCCACATCAACGCTCACTTCATCGAAAAGCGTGCCCCTAACATGGGTAGGGACTTCATCTGGGTCCAAGCCCTAGGCCTCTTGTTCAACAACCACAAGGTCTACATCGAGCCCAAAAGACAGCAACTTTGAACGATGCAATAGACTGTCTTTCCCTCTCCTTTGACGGCCAACCCATCGACCCCCCAGAAGCCAAGGGCACCAACTGACAGTACTCATCGACTGAGGACGTGTCCATGACTCGAATTACACAACAAGAAAATCAGCGATTACCGACCGTCTGAAACAAACCTAAAACGGTCGATAAAAATGCGGAAACGGTCGAAAATAGCTTTATCGACCGTTTACGGTCGATAATGGACAGTCGGCAACCGTATGGTCGGTAATTTAGGATTTACCGACCGTTTAACGGTCGGTAATTTTTTACCGACCGTTATTACCGACCGCAACAATATTGGCAGAGTCAAAGTCAAACTTTATATTACCGACCGCTTGACGGTCGGTAAAAGTCAACACTCTCAGAGTATTGACTTTTACCGACCGTCAAACAGTCGGTAATCTAGATGTTACCGACCGTCAAGCGGTCGGTAAATTTGTAAAAAAAAATAATAAAAAGTTTCTGACATGGTGACATTAATGTCACACTGTCAGTAAAAAAAACAAAAGAGTTACAACAATGCTAATACTACTAATAATAATAAATAAATAATATATGTTGGTACAATATGTGGTACTGCTGACGTGGCAGCTGCCAACGAGCCGGTGTTGGTGAAGATGGACCTGGTCTGCAATCCTCATTTTCGTTTCCGGTTACTCTACTAGCCCCTTTAGCTTCTTCTCCCGTTCTACTAAGCTTCACCCATTCTCCTTCCTCCCTCTCGTAACCCGCGTCCTCTCTCTCCTTTCGCAGTTCCCCTTCTCCCTACCACTGGTCCTTTCCTCCTCTTACATACTCCTCTCTATATCACTCTAGGATAGAGATTGAGGCCCATCCGTTTGATGCTCATCCCATTGTGGTTCTAACTGATCTTCCACTGGAGAAATCTCTTGAAAAATGGAAAAGTCTGGTAGATTGCCAATTGGGCACTGGAGCTGACTTTGGTTTTGGAATCAGTTTCAGCCCAGGACAGCCTATAAAAACACAAGCTATTGGCTGCATTTCTTAGCAGCAATTCGTATCATATTAGTGCAAGAAGACTTACAGGGTGGAGGCTTGGATGTTTAACTCTGATGCGATATACCATCGATGATGGTCATCTGGGCCTGGTGTTGTATAGCTTTCACCAGAGAAGGATTGTAATTGAGTACGCACTAAAGTTCAAGTTTCCAAGGCCACAAAAGTAATGAAGCCAGAATATGAGCTTCCATAGCCAGGTATACCAACTTCTGCGCCTGTATCTATTGGTTGCAACCGGTATGTCTCCTTGCAACTGCATTGCCCTAACCAGTTTGCAACCAGTTACCAGGGGGTCGAGTACTCACCAGATGTCAGAGCGCCTATTCTGACAGCCCCTAATTGCACCAGGATGAGAAGAGCTGGTTCTCGAATAAGCTTCAATTCAATTAGACAAGATCCCGTTCATCATCCCAAGGGAGGACATAATATCTCTGAGTGCACGTTCGCTAGCGCTGGCAAACTACACCTTCCAAACATCCTGACGCAGGCTTCTTTTTTTACATTAGAAGTACTTCCCCAAAAGGCAGCAAGAGGAGTGTGAAACTCTATGTACGTCTTTCAAGTGGGCCACACCATCATGGATTTAGCAGAACTATCATAGCCTACAAACCAATAATGTTAAGTGCTCCCAGATGCATACAGCACATGCAGGGAAGAGACGTTATTAGTTGCGCCTGCTCAAAGGGTATACACCAACTTGATCCAGGTGAGATGTACAGGAGTCACACACTTTCACAAACCCCATTCTTCAACCATGTGTCTGATAACTAGATAAATAAGAACAGAGGTTACATCTCTAGAGACCTTTCGAGAAGGCATAATGTGGCAGTCATATCAGGACCTTAAAGCAGTCCCCCTGTTTAAAAGTCTCTTCTGGTTGGCTAGCTACTGGGCCAACCATGACTGCAATTCTGTCAAGATATACGTGCACTACCCCGAGTGTACTAAGTGTCAAAGCGTTTTCTCCAAATACCAATCAAACCAGCCAGCAAATCCGATATTGCCACTCCCATCCTAATCCAATACCAGCTTTGCACGAATGGGGATCGTGAGTTTGACATCCTGGGGCCTTTTCCCAGAGACCAAGTGGAAAAAAGGTGGCGATTGATTGTGACGCTTCTGACTCAATACTTTAAGTAAGTGGATACGAAGCTGTAGCTTATCCAAACAATCTCCGGTAAAAGGATGTCTCGTAAAATTTCTGAGTGTGGCAGAATGTGACTTACCAGATATGGATCGATCTGCTATCACCAGACTTGAATCAGCCATGTCATAGATAGTAGGTGTGCGCTTGTGTGGCTATTACTGTCAAGGCATCAGGCTCAGTTTTGATAATGGATCGTATTAGAAGGCTTGAGTTAGAACCCAAAACTTCAAAGATTCAATTGAGGATAGCATTCTCTCAGCAGAGATCGTATCCCCCAACATCAAAGAGGATGGAGAATTGGGGCAGGACTGACAGCAAATACTCAGCAGTCTGTATGGATGTCTAAAGAAGATAGCTGGTTAATCTAATAGGAGCAGGGACCTATGCTCCGAGGTAATTGGCATGGAGGAATACTCATCGTGTCATTTCAAGATAAAACCCACAGTTAAGATAGATCCAAGCTAGGTCACATATCAACCCTTTACCCATGGGTATATGTGGAACAAGAGGAGCTCTCGTTCCTATTTGAAGTCGGGCTCCCACATCTACGTACAGACTCGTTTTGGACAGTATTAGGCGAGCCTCAAAACTGTAAGGAGCAAATTTTGTCAGAATTGTCTTGACCTGGGTAGTTAAGAATGGTAGAGAAACGACGTAGAAGAGTCCCCTGAGGTGCAACATAGCCCAAGAACATGACTGCTCCTTGACTCATGCAAAGGATAGACTAACTTTATCTGTCTTTACCTGACAGACGAGTCACAGAGCAACGACCTCTAGCAGATGATAGAGTGATCTGAGGATCCTCAGTACATAAGTCAAGAAAAAGAAGCAGCAGTCCAAAACTGTAGAGGAGTATCTATGGTGCATAAAGCCTCTTCATAACATCTCCGTAGAGGGACTTACCAGCTAAATTCATCTCCCTCAACGCATATGACCTCTTGGCAATACTGTAACTAATAGGACTAATAGGAGCTAAGCAAGGCACTGAGTTTGACCAATATATGGAAACATCACATGCAATCATGATAGAATGGTCTAACTGCTTTAGACTCATACAAATCCATTGTAAAATACATCTGGACATGCCATGTTTGAGTAAAAAAAGTAGGTCACATGAAGAAAACATTATAAAATGTAATATATATATATATAGTATAGATAAGGAAATGCAACTTTTGGTCCTACCCACAAAAGGCCCTTATTTGGAGTGCTCTTAGATAAAATACTGTATCTCACGTGCCTGTAAAAGCATACTTATATAATATTCGTTTAAAGAGATATTTCGTATTTCCTTGTCAGTGATGCTCTAATATTTTCCCTCTCACTTTTGAGGGATAGAACAATAAAAATCGAGCTACATATTTCTAAAGATCAATGTCTAGGTAACAGGAACGCTGTGTGAGAGAGCCACCTAGGTAAAGAGATCCTCCTCTCAATACAAAAAAGAGGACTCTTATCTTTGAGTTATTCGTACCGCAGGCTAGCGCTCGAGAGCCACCTGAGTAAAGAACCACTCCCACTTCTTACTAAAGAGCTACCTACTGAAGGACAACTGGTTGTGAATACCAGGAGCTCAGTGAAAGAGCCACAGCCTGGTAGAAATCCATACCTCTATCTATTATGAGAATTCAGCTTGGGTACCATGGCTGGAGTGAGAGAGCCACCTGTGTAAAAACAATCCCTAACTCTTATCTACAGAGATTATAAATAGGTACCAGGCTGGTATAGAAGAAGTGCCCAGCCTGGTAATATAATTATGATGCATCTCTTTTATACGAAGAATAAACAAAGGTTTACCCAGGCTGTCGTGAGAGCCATCCAGAGTCAAAAAATCTCCTATCTCTATTTACTACAGAAGAATAGAATTTGAGGAACTCAAGGCTAACCAGGGCTGGTGAAGAGCCACACCTGAGTAAAAAAATCCTACTCTTATTCTACAGAGATACTTGAGGAACTCAAGGTTTGAGGAAACCAGGCAAGCGTGAGAAGAGCCAAACCTGGTCATAAACTCTCTGCGATCTTTAAGGAACCTACCGAGACACTTGACGCCAGAAAAAAGAGGGATAGCGATATGAATTTGAGTGAAGAGAGTTCCACTAGTCAATAAAACCCTAATTCTTCTATGAGATAATGGACCTAAGGTATGAGGATATGTTCTATAGTCAATCGTGAACAATTAAAAACCCCTTCGTATTATATAGTAACAATGAGATAGACCGAACTGTAAGGCTTAGGTTTATGCCTATGGTAATCCTCTGCCATGTGAACCCAAAGGCAGCGCCAGTGGATGGGACCGAGTGTTATTCAATTTTCCTTAGGATTGCCGGTTACATCAATGCAAAAATTTAGTAATGAGCACACCATCCGACGAAAGATAAATCTATGGCATAATATAAGTATTTTAATGGTTGATTGCGCTTGTAGCATATAATTTCCACAATACGAATGAGGATACTTATATGAATATAAATGTGATATTTCTGAATAATCTTAATATCTTTCAAGTTTCTTGGTGATAGAAGGGAACTCAAGGTAGTAGTCTCCCACTACGTTCCGTTGGTAAGCGTATTGAAATACTAAATAGATATAGTGTCATATTTTATGTTTTTTGCCAAACACATTTTCAAACTGCTAACCACTTAATCATTAATGCTAAAACTAAGACCAACCTAGAAAATTTTTGTTATACTTAATATCTCGGAAAATTTTATCTGGACAAGGCCGTAAGAATGATGAACTTCTTAATCATGAATATTTTTCCCTCGGTATTAAAATTTCAATTACAAAGTCTATGGTTCTTCTTCTCTTTCAAAGGAACCGCGGAGGACACAAAGTACCCTCGTTAATATCATCTCACGCTGGTCAAGGATTCCTACGTAATCTCCCCTAATTCCTTATGTTTAGTTAGGATAATCTACCATTGAGATCATACCAGGATATCCTCATGTGGGAATTTGTGAGGATGGTGCATAATGCGAGGGCAACTAAACACATCGGAAACATTTTAAGCATTTTTAAGGCATGCTATGTAAAGTCAACCAAAAAACTATCTGGCGTACGACCAGGCAGTTGGTCTCCAATAGCATATCCTCGCTTAGGGGAACGAACAATCTTTAGTTACAAAGGTTGGTAGCGGCTGCCTTGGCTCTTCATGCTCCAAAAGAGGGCCCTCCTCATCTCTAAGCATAGAGGCCCTTAAGCCATTATGTTCTATGTCGAAAAGGTGGATAAAACTAACTAGAGCCTTTTTAGAGTAAAATGTATCAAATGTTAAACAATACACCAAAGTATATCAAGAGCAAAATTAAAGTTTTCATTGAGATTAACCATAAGCTAACGCAAAGCAAAGAGGATATGAAGAGAAAGTAGTGCAGGGAGGGCATAAAAGTGGTTACGCCTAGATTAAAATCAAGGAGCCATTCAGGAGAGCTTCCACTTGATGAAGCCTCCATTTCACCAGTAGCCCACCCGAGTTTTCTATGCAGAGCATTGAAGCTGGGACTCCCTCAGTTGCATGTCATTGATTATAATTCGTTTTCTATAAAATTGCTCACCTATGTCTACTTCTCTCCTTTCTCGGATGAAGGGGGCGTACCTTTGTGTCTACTACCAAGATTAGGACAAGCCACATTCAAGTGCTTACAGTCCCCTATTAGGCAACATTCTCGTGCTCCTAACCTCTTAGTATTTCGATCCAACCATGTGTGCATGTTCACCACAACTGAACCCTCTAAGGCTGGTGTAGAGCTACTGTCATGCCGAGTGCAGAATATAATAATTTACTACTCTCCCTTTGGACAGACGAAGCTATCTTTAGGCAGAGGTACTAGATCCATCAATTCAACAACCACCATCTCTAGGTTTCTATATCGGCGTGAATTTGCAGTCTCCTTTCAAAGGAAGGCAAGGAGAAGATCATTAGCCATTTCACCTGGAAACAATTAACCCTGTGGGTATAATTTAATAAATTTCACAGGTAGCGTGTTATTAGTTGATAATTGGAATTTCTTTATAGTACCTGTCAGTCTCAGATGGAAATTTCCCCTACCAAACCTATCTCGTCTCACGCCCTCCTGATTTGGACTGTCATCTGAATCCGTCAGGTGGCTTGGGTTGAAGAAACAAGCACATAAAGTACGGTTGGTAACACACCGTTTCACCAGGGAGGCTCTAATCCTACACGCTTAACTCCCTTGCTACTCAGAGCTTCCTGTGCAACTTATGGACCATCAGTTAGGATCACATGCTCTGGCAAGCACGCTAAAGCGAGCCAACAGGTGTAATAGAGTGTATGGTGAGATTCCTCCGTGCAATATCTTTAGCTTCTCATTCCTCAATGTGCTCACTCCTATTCAGGTTCTTTACCAGCATGTCCCATCCCCTTTAGGCTGCTCTCTCCAAGGACAGTAGTCCAGGGTCTGTCTTAGCCTCATTAAGCTCACATGATCTTTGTGTCCCTAAAGGGAACACATCTATTCAGCAAGGCTTGAGAGCTCTCTGATCAGTCCAAACCTCTTTGTTCCTCTGGGCCCTGTCCCTGGCTCAACCAGGTCTTTCTTCTCATCCCCCAAGCTTGGAGGATGGATTTCCTGGGCAGCCCTTTAGCTCACCATGACTTTCTTCCACCTTGCATGGAGGGCCCTCCCATGTTGTATATCTTGTTTCAGGGCCAGCGCCTGCCTCAATCTTGTTGTTCCTGTCTGAAAGGCTAAGGAGCTCAGAGGTGGGCGTAGCAGGCCTCATAGCTCAGTGAAGTAATTCGAGCCCATATTGTGACAGTCTGCATTAGAAAACATGTTCCAGTGTAAGTAAATAAAGCAGTGCCAAATATAAAAGGACAAAAAAGGATATTGGACTTAAATAGTGGAGGGAACAGTTACCTGAGTCCAAGGTAGTATTCCTGAAGAGGTGGTTGCCACCCTATCATCATGCCATGGATGGGCATCATAGGGAGAGGCTGCATGGAAAAGCGGTTCCTGAACCAGGCTGTCTCTCCTCAAGAGTTGGTGCCAGAAAGGCCCCTCGTTGGGTAAGTCCTGGCCTGCTCCAAGGCAGATTTACTGCATAGGACCATGACACCCACCATAGTGAGGCCCTGATGTAGGAGAAGTGGGAAATGGTTGGACCCATGCTGTTGAAGGTTGAAGAAGCGAGTTGCTTGTTGCTGCTGTTGCTTGTAGCTGCTAGTGTGCTTTTATTGAAGGAATAGTTGTTGCTGAAAGAGAGGTTGTTGTTTGTTTGCTGAAGGTATTGTTGTTGTTGCTGAGTAAGTTGCTGCTTGACTGGAGTACTGAAAGTTAGTAAAATGCTTGAAAGGTTTGAAAAAAGAAGGATCAAGGCTGAAGTCTGCATGGCAGGAAGGCCCATGCGGCTGCCTGACAGACGATGGGAAATGACCTGGGCAGAACTGGGAATTCAGTCAGCTGGATCTGGGCAGGTCACCCACCACCTGGAAACTCCATTCAGCCATTTGGATTTCTGGCAACCTGGAGGCCTATATCTTCCAGTGTTTTCCTCTTTCTTGTGGCCGCTTGCCTTCCTCATCCACTGTCGACAGTCACCACCATCGTCAACCTTGCGTCTTTTACCCTTCGTCACCCATGAGGGGGCTCTACCTTCATGTGACTGGGAGAGCTGACCACCAAGAGTCCTGACCACGCCAGCTGGAACTACCATTAGACACACCACCCCGGTGTACAATCCTCCCACCCTCAATGGGAGAGGGGCTTCTTCCTGCGGTGGTGGGGAGATGGTACTTCGGAGGTTTCCAACAGTCAGCATCCTGAGCCTGCTTCTGTAGGACCTGAAAGCTGACCAGATGAGGACCTCCCACACTCCCAGTGGGAGTGGGAAGCTCTTGGTCTCCTTTCAGTCCGCTGAGGGACAAGGTACTGGAGATGTAGGCCCTGTGCTTCTCTCTCTGAGGCCCTCCTGGAGGACCAGTAGCCTGGGAATGGTTCCTGACCAATAGCTCCTGAGGTACTGCTTAGACATGGTGATTGACTGGTGTTCAAAGTTTTCTACCGAGGTCCAAGCGATCAGTAAGGTTTGCTTCCTCACCAGGTTGGAAAATACCTCCTCGTCGATCACCAGGTTGTTCAAGGGTCACAAATCTATCCCTTCAAGACACCAGACTCTGAGGACAGGATGGAAATGCGCCAATGGGTCCTTTCAAGATTCAAGAACTGACCAGCAATGTTCCACCAACAGCTTTCCCACTGCACAAGAAACATAGGAACATGTTAGAAGCTATTGAGCCCAAAAATCAGTTTTGCAAAAAAATACTCTAAATGTGCTGACTGAAGGAAGGGAAAAAGGTTACAAGCTTCAGTGCAACTAGACTTACTTCTGGACACATTTCTGCTCGAACCACAGCTTGCCAGGTAACGCTCCACCTTCTAACAGAGTCAAATGGGGCAACCAGTGTTGGGAGTGGAGGCTCCTACCCTTTGACCTGGGGCGCCCAAAGGCTTGAATACCACTCGAGGTTGTCTTCCTTGTCAGGTGTCAGACACTGGGGAGAGGCTTCTAATATTGGCATCTCGTTCCATCAAGGCCAAGGAACGTGTCAGAGCCTTGTTTCCTTCCCGTTGAACTCATGCCTGCGTCTCTGGTATTAGTAAGGGGTATCTCATGCAAAGCCTAATTCAACCACAGCATTGCCTTGTGTCCCATTTCTTTTAAGCCACCAAACTAGAGATAAGAGGTTGCATGGTATTATTGCCCCTTTTCAACCCTCCAATGCCACCCATACCAGCCGTCTTATTTGGACCCCTTATGCCTTTAGCCAGAAAAAGTCCTTGGAAAACCTGGTAACATTTCCAAACTCCAGGAATGTGCAGACCCAGATGAAGCTGATAACCTCTGAACTTGCACTAGGGGGCCAACTGCGGAAAGGGCTAGAACCTACGCCGCACATCTCAAGTAGCTTCAACCAGAAGGGTGCCAAGGGGAACCTGAACTCCCAGCGTCAAGTTGGGCAAGTATACAGGATTCTGAACCTTGGTGAGATATCCAAGCACTCTCAGAGGGTATAAACCTCAAACCAATACGCCTACAAAGCTCACCATGAGCCGAAAATTCCATGACAGTCCCCTACTACTCAGCACAAGCATTCGTCGAACCTTTTAGCATAAGCCCTCTTTTAGGAATACTCAAGGGTCCAGTGCAGTATCGCAGAGCCATCATTCTCCTTCACATCTGCCCCATCTCACAGATGGTCCAATTGCAGCCATCCAGGTCCAGTATCGGGTGCTTCTAGAATGTCCCCTCTGTCCTTAGGGCTTTAGTGCCACGTGCCATCAGACCACCTGTCCCGACGTTCCTGCTGTTAGCACTTCTGAATAGTGGCAAATGGCAATCCTGTACCACTCTCCTTATTAAGCCGCTGGAAGACAGCCCATTCGTACCTGTAAGTCCCTGAGCCCTGTGTGGGATCGTTGAACCCACCTACCGTTCCAGTCCCCTGGTGGTGAAGTGTACTGCTGCTAGGCCTGTCGACGCAGACAGATGGGCTAGTCTGAAAGTCACTACTTTCCCAGACTGAATTCCTAGAGGCCTAATTAAGGCTGTAATTCTCACTAAGTTCCTCATCAGTTAGGGCTATTGAACCCTCTGCTTGTTCTGAGTAACGCTATATTTCTATCTGAGCGATTACTAACACATTTCCAACACAAACCCAAAGTAGTGCAAAAAGGGAAAAAAAAAACAAACAAAATTACAAACTACTCTAAGACATAACCAGGGAGGTATAACGTGGAGAGTGCATCATATTTGATTTTCAAGCAAACGAAAGAAAGTAAATTTACACTGTCTTCAATCTGACAACGAGACTGTATGCCATAAGCACGAACAAAGAGCCGTAACTCGCCAGTAAGCTGTCCGAACAGGAGGTTGAAATTACCAGGAAACAAGTCGAAACAACCCTGTTGCTCATCGAGAATCGGTTCGAGAGACAATAAGAAGGTTTTGTTTTGTCTTACTTTGGCACTTTTTGAATTTTGAGAGTTTGGAATTCGCTAAATGAAAGTGAATCGATGAGACGGGACACCCCATTAAATATAGGGAATAACACGTCTCACATTCAACCATCAGTTTACCCCCACCTCACATTAAACCGCACATTTATTGGTGCGTGATCAAAACGTGGCCATAAAGTTCTAAATAACTACCACGAATTAAAACTTGCCCCTTGGTCGAAGCTGCCGTGGGTGAATTGGAAAGTTCATGCTCTAAAAAAGGTTCACAAATAAAACCGGCACTACCCCCCTGGTAAATTATGACTGCCATGGCCTGTAAATTGTTAATCCAGGACCTGTTAAAATCTTCCGACATTAACCAGCCTGGTAATGGGGCTAGTTTTGGTACCCCATTGACCACCAGGCCAATTGCCACCAGCGGCCCATGTGTTCAACTAAGATCCAATAACGCCCAATCGCTCCAAACTGATCCATAGGCCAGTCAAAGGAGTCAAATGCCACACCACCACTAACCAAAATAGTTGGATATTATGCATGACACCTACCCTGGTATATCAGTACGCCACTTGTCACACTTGAGAAAGCTTGGACCAGCAAAGTTCGAGATAAAAGCAGGCTAAGCCCCCAAGGCTGTAAGTTCTTGATCGACACACACACCTCCTACATTTACATCTCTCTAAATATTGACCACCCTGGTAAATACTGACCACCTCCATCGACAGGGCTGTTCCTGGGTTGCCCCAAGGGCTGTTAAACCGGTTTTGTAGGAAGGCA